>VMDO01013352.1:0-58591 GCA_007922755.1 Pedetes capensis
CATACATATACAAATATACATATATACATACACATATATATGAATTACATATAAATTTTGTGTATATATATTATATAAATAGTTTATCAAAGGAAGTTAACTTGCATATCAGTTACTGATTATGGAAAGTAGATTATAAATCTGTGTTCCAAAATAGTTTTATTTCTGCAAGAATCCATAGTTTCTAAAACTGTTTGTCTTTCCCCAGCTGTTGCTTTTCAAATGTATCAGAGTTCAAATAGAAAAAGAAACATAAACAAATAGAAAATAGAGGTTTAATATGTCTTTTATATAGCAAAAATTTCCAATGTATTTTGTAATTGTTCACATGTAGATTTTTTCAAGATCCAAATTTCAAATATATAAGCAAGTAATCATGAAAGAATTTGTTGAATTTGCATTAAATTGTTTAAGGCAGTAGGGTGCACACATTTTACATTCTAACAACAGCTAATCATAGCTTTCAATAATGGATACTGCAATGCATTGATCATTTAATCTTTGTAAAAATATAGGCTATAATCAGCTCTAAAAAATGTGCCTGTCTTAAAATACACAAACACATACACACACTTTTTTTTTTCTGTACATTGGGGTTGAACCAAGGACCTTGTTCATGCTAGGCAAGTGTTCTACCACTGAGCTGCACCCCCATCCCAGCCCCTCGGTTTATTTTTATTTTTTATTTTGAGAAAGAGTCTTAACTAACTTACACAGGTACCTCTGGCCTCAAATTTAAGATAATGTTGTGTCAGTCTGACAAATATTGGGATTGTAAGCATGTGCCACAGCACTTTGTTTACACTTCATGTTTTCTGAATTAACCTTTGTTCGGTAGCAGGAGTATTGCCATTTGGTTCCAAGAATTTTTCATTGTAAGTAAAGTTTTTATTCTCTATTGTTGTTTTATTTTTTATCTCCATATATTTTGATTAGTTTTCCTAAGGTTAAGTCTTATAAAAAATAAAACAGTCATCCTTCTAGTAGAGGGATTTGAGGACTGTCTGCCTAGGAGTTTCAGTACCTAAATGATTTCTAGAGTTGCTGTTCCTGATCTGAGTGACTGGGCATATCCTATACTTCCCCTGTTGGCTAATATCAAACATGCCCATCAGTGCCTTTATTGTACAATTTGAGAGTCCTCTAAATATCTCTACAGAATGTCTCACATTTTGCCTTTGGGTAATACATTTTTTCAAATTCACTTTAGGGTGGAATAGTTTATGAACTCTCTCCAGTAAAACTTGGTTGCTGAGAGCAAGTATAGTTTGAAGATTAGACTAAAACACAGAACATTGCCTTAGGAGGACATGTCAGAAATGATCATACAATACCAAGTCTTCAATAGTGAGAGAATAAATGATGAAGACAGTTGGGAGAAAGAAAATTTAGGAAAAAATAAGATAAAAATTTAAGTTACATTTTTCTAATGAGTTACATCACTAACTTTGGGCTCTATTTTCTTCCAAATCAGATACCATTTTAATTATTTTATGTTGTATTTAAAATATATGCATTTAATAAATCAGTTTTTTTCTAAGACAAAATTTTTGTACATAAATCTGTTACTTAATATGTTAAGTTAAGTAAGGCTTAGTGGAAGTTACAAATAATTCAGATTCTTCCTAATTCACCATTTCCTCATGCATAGAATATCATTAATCCATTGTTACTATATTCAACCATTGTACAAAATTTCTATAGAATTGTATTTCAACAATAGCAATTAATTCACAAATGTGTTTTAATAATATTGTTTCTTCCATCATTAATCATAACCTGTGCATTTTATAGTTTTTGTACAATATATCATCTATACTACTTATCAAAGTGATAATTTTTTACTCATTATTTAAGAAATATTTATTAACTACTTAGTACGTGATATGCTTTAATGTTCAAAGCTTTGCATGGTCATTGACTTCTAATGTCCTAGATCTATTTGATTTTACCCAATCAGAAGAAGTTTCTAAATAATTTTACCCTTTACAATGTGGTCTCCTGGTAAACAATCTTAATGTCCAAAGAATGATGTCATCAGTTTTCATATATTCTGTTTACAATTACCACCTTGAATTCACTGACCAACTGCCATACAGCCAATTAGATTTTCTGACTAATATTGTCTCATCTTTGTATTCAGTCTAATGAACTTAGGTGCACATAATGCTGTATCTGCAGTGAACATGAAAAATAGAGTATTTTTTTTCCCACACAAGTACTAAGGTAAGTGCTTCCAAGTTTCTAAATTTGGTACCAAACTTGTTTCCTTACATCTGCTGTGTCAGCAGTTTTGCCATTGTAGTATCTTCAAAGTGATTACTGTGGTCTCAAGTAAATGTTCAATAGGAATTAAAAGGGAGAACAATCACCCATAATGTTTTTACCTTCTTTTCCATAAGCAAAAGCTTTTTAGAAGTTTATCAATGCTTTTCCTATACTGCAATTGAGAATTATGATACAGTAATTTTGAAAAACAATTCTCTGCTTAGAGAAATGGACCATTATAATGGGCTGAAAAATTTTTATTTCATGGGCTGAGTTACATGTCTCTAGACAATTCTGGACACATGGAGGAGGGTAGATTGTTCAAAAACAAAGCAAAAGCAAAACTATGGTTTTACCAAGGTAGAGACAGAGTGATAGTACGTATTTTGTGATGTCAGCAGGCAGCATCAAGGTCATGTACCCTCTGATCTTCTCCATCTGGCAGGTGTTACTAAACCATCTGTCTTACAGTTTCAATGTTCTGAGAAAGTCTATTTATCTTGCCTAAATTATAGACAAAAAGAATCTACTCATTCCACCACCAGTAAGAATACTTGCTCAGATACCAGCATTCTCAATCATTGGAGTCATTTTTATAATGTCTAGTTTCAAAATTTATTCTCAAGCCTCCTCACAGCTGTAGAGCAAAGAAAAGCATAGCCTTACTTAACATTCAAGGACTGTAACACAAATCACTGCTACTTATTAATCTACTTTGTTTCTATAAAGTTAAAATTCTTAATCTGTCTTCATTGGTGAATAATTTGGCATTCAAGGAGCATAATAATTTGCCTACTACCGTTATTCCCCTTATTAAAATATTTTCCTATTTTGATGCTTGCATGGCAAGAGGATAATTGCAAAGCAACTGACCTTTCTAAATAACAAATGCTACAGATAATGTGAAGCAACTAGTAACATCATATCTGAAGCTTGAACTCATATTTGTTTTACAAAATTTTATGTCGCTAAGGAGAAAATTATAAAAGGAAATCATTATAGCTGGATACCTATAGACTGATCATCTTTTCCCAAATTAACTTTGAGTCAAATTTTTTAAAATCTGAAGTTATAAGATAGGCTATAAACAGTTACAAGAGGCCCTCACTCCCACTGTAAATTTGATAAGCCACGAGTGTATTTTTTTTTTTAATCAGAGAGCTGAGAATGTAAAAGACGCTTAAGAGAGCTAAGTGCTAGAAGTTAAGAAGCCCCAGGTAAGAAAAGAGACCAAAGAGGTTTCTTAACCCATAATTAACTGTGTGCAATAAGAAAATAAAGAGCATTTTGTTAATTTTTTGATACTTGCAAATGATTATCACAGAAACCCAAGATTCGGTAGCCAAAGAATAACTGCAGTAAGTTGGCAGTATTTTCCTGGGATCCTCAGTGAGAAATTGGGTGGTATTATGGCAAAAGATAAGGCTCAGAGAAAAACTAAAAGAGATCCTCTTGAAACAGTTGATACTTTCTCAAGTGTGGCATTGTCTCAAATTAAGGCAGAAGGGGAAACCTGAGATAAGTCAATACTAGTCCTTCTGGAATTACAGCAAATTTTAGGAAAGTGGGAGAGAGCAGAGACAGATTCCTCCAAGGCATTTCCAGCTGACAGAATATCCCTAAATGCAGAAATCCTAGTGCTTAACTAGAAAATGAAGAGCATTTTAGTGATACAACCACCTCAGGATCAAGTTTACAAAGCAGAGAGAGATCTCACAGGTTCAGAAAATTGGGAGCTTCATTTTCTATTTTTCATGATTCTCCAGAGAAGCAGATCCAATGAAGCAGATAGGTGATAGATGGATAATTTTTATGATTAACTCACATAATTATGGAGAAATCTTATGATCTGTCATTTGTGAACCAGAGGCCTGGGAATGCTGGTGGTATAGTTCCAGTCCAAATCCAGAGGCCTCAGAAGCAGGAGAGTCAACACTGAAAGGGAGAAGATGGATGCCCTCGTACAGGCAGGGGACAAGTTTATCCTTCTTCTGTTATTACTAATTTTTTTTAAACTAGGGCCTCATGAGTTGAAAATGGTAATATTCTTTGCTCAGTCCACCAATTGTAATGCTCATCTCTTTGGAAAAACACTTTCACAGACACACTCAGCAATAATATTTTACCAGCCATCTGGAAATCTCTAATCCCATTCAAGTTAATACCTATATTAACCATTTCAGTTCTATAAAATAAATATAGAAAATAGAGGTTACCAATGTCAGAAATAAAAAAGGTAATCTCATCATAGATCCCAAGGAAAATAAAATAAAACATAATGTGATACTAGAAATAAGTTTATTGCAATAAATGTCAAAACTCAGATGACACAGATGAAACTTGGCAAAAGTGATACAAAAACAAAACTTAGCTTTTAGAGAATAAAGAAGGCAAAAGTCTCCAGCACCTGTTATTAGGCCAGCATAACTCTCATATGAAAACTTAACAGGGAAATGCAAGAAATAAAATTTGAGATGAGTATTCCTCATAGACATACATATAAAATTTCTTGACAAACTACTAGCAATTCGAATTTTGCAAATTCCCACCTCCACATTGGAATAGCTTGTTCTAGGGAAAGTTCATGGCCAAGTTGAAAAGACACTCAAGCAGTCCTGTGGCGATCTCCCCATACAGAGGAACTGAGGACCCCTACTACACAACTAAAAAACTACCTGCAAATAAGGGTAAATGACTAATAAGTACAGGGAAAGTACTGCCATTAGGAAAGAGGACATGTTAATTAATGTCACTATGTCACACCAATAAAACTTACTAGAACATCAAAAGTAGAAAAGACTGGTATATCAAATGTTGGAGAGAACATAAAACAACTGAAAATTCTCATATTATCCTGCAACTGCTTTGGTGAATTTTTGTAATTTCTATGAAGCTAGTCTTATACAAGTACTGAATGAACAGGCAATTACACTTCCAAATATTTACTCAAGAGAATTCAACATTAAGTCTTGTACAATAAACCTTTGAGCAATATTATTCAAAACAGTATCAAACTGGAAAAAAAAAGAAACTAAACCATTAACAGGAAAATAGAGCTAATGGTTTGTTTGTATAGTCAGGGACTAAGAAAGAACACAATTGAATAATTTGCAACAAAGTTCATGTGAATAAACACCTGAACAACAAAAGTATGTGAAGTTACCTGTATAGCAAGTAAATACAAACAATGATCTCACTAGAAAATATATTAATAATAAAATCATAAAAATGACTAATTCTATGACTACCAGACTGCCTCATTTCACAGCCATTTATGTTTTGGCTTTAGGTGACCCTTTAAAAATTGATAATAACAGCAAGGATAGAGGCTGATCAACATGGATTTCAAATCACTAAAGATCATCTGGCTTTCTCCATTGCAGAGTACCATGATGCCAACCTCAAAGAGCAATAATTAGCCCACAGTATTAGAGTCATGAGACCGTTTTTGATATGAAAGAAGTAATGTATTGTTCTTTTGTAATTTGGATCTGGAATATCTCCCAAAAGCCAATCCAATAAGGGCTTTTTCTCCAGCCTGTGGTGCTGTTGGGAGGTTGTTGTTGTTGTTAGGTACCTTCCAGTGGAGTCCTACTCATAGCGACCCTACGTACAGCAGAACAAAACTCTCCCTGATTCTGCGCTAGGTACAAGATCTTATTTATGTTTAAGCCCACTGTTGCAGACAATGTGTCAATCCATCTGGTGGAGGGTTTTCCTATTTTTCCCTGACCTGCCAGTCTCCCAAACATGATGTCTTTCTCCAGGGATTCGTCTTTCCTGACTACATGTCTGAAATATGTAAAACACAGTCTAGCCATCCTTGCTTCAAAGGAGCACTCTGGTTGCACATCTAATACAGATCTGTTGTTCTTTTGGCAGTCCATAGTATATTCAGTAATCATCTCCAGCACCATAATGCAAAAGCATCAATTCTTCTCCTGTCTCCCTTACTCAATGTCAAGCTTTCACAACCATATAATGAGACTGAAAATATCATGACATGAATCAGGTGCACCTTTGCCTTCAATGTGACATCTTTACTTTTCAATACTCTAAAGAGACTTTTTGCCACATCTTTTCCCAAAGCAATGGATCTTTTAATTTCTTGCCTGCTGTTTCCAAAGATGTTGATTATAGAATCAAGTAAAGGAAAATCATGGACAATCTCAATCTTTTCTCCATTTATTGTGAAGCTGCATACTGACTCAGTCATAAGGATTTTTATATTGTTGATGTTTAGTCACAATCCATACTGAAGGTTATGTTCTTTGATCTTCATTAGTAATGTTTTAAATCCTCTTCACTTTCAGAAAGCAGAGATGTGCTGTCTGCATAATGCAGGTTGTTAATGATTCTTCCTGATCACTCATTCTTCATCATAACATCTAGCTTCTGGGATTATTTGCTCAGCATATAAATTGAAGAGATATGGAGAAAGTACACACCCCTGACTCATACCTTTCTCAAATTTAAACCAGGCAGTGTTACCTTGCTCTACTCAAACAACTGCCTCCTGATTCATGTACACCTTCCTCATGAGTACAATTAGATTCCCATTTTTTGAGGGGTTGACCATAATTTGTTATGATCCACACAGTCAAATGCCTTTGCATAGTCAATAAAACATAGATATATATCTTTCTGATATTCTCTGCTTTCAGCTAATATCAACCTGACATCAGAAATGATGTCCCTGGTTCCCTGCCCTCTTCTGAATCCCACTTGATTTTCTGGTAATTCCCTGTCTATATACTGCTGTAGTCACTTCTGAATGATCCTTAGTAGAATTTTGCTGGTGTGTGATATTAATGATATTGTCCAATAGTTTGCACATTCAGTTGGATCCCCTTTTTTGGAAATAGGCACAAATGATTGGTCATCTACTAATTCTTTTTTGTATAATGACTCTGTTTATTCCTTCCTTCTTCTTTTGATGCTTCCTGCATAATTTAATATTGTCCCTATAGAATCTTTCCCTATTGCCAATTAAGGCTTGAAATTTTTCTTCATTCCTTAAGCTTGAGAAATACACAGCATGTTCTTCCCTTTTGGTTTTCAGTCTCCAGCTCTTTGCACATCATTACAGTATTTGTTTTCATCTTCTTGAGCTGCATTTTGAAAACTTCTGTTTAGGTACTTAACTTCACCATGTCTTCCTTTTACTTTAGCTGCTCTATCTTCAAAGGCAAGTTTCAGAGTCTCTTTTGACAAGCAACTTTGCTTTCTTCATGAATATCTTTGATGGCAACTCATCTTGTCTTCTTTCCTTTGTGTCTAATGCATTAAACCTGTTCTTGAGATGGTCTCTGAACTCAGGTGGGATATACTCAAGGCTGTACCTTGGTTCTCTAAAACTTGTTCTAATTTTCTTCAGTTTCAGTTTGAACAAACATATGAGAGTTGATGATCTGATCCACAATCACCACCTGGTCTTGTTCTGACATTTGATATGGAGCTCTTCCATCATTTCTTTCCACAAATGTAATCAATTTGGTTCTTGAATGTTCCATCTGGTGAAGCCCATGTATATAGTTGCTGTTTATGTTGGTGAAAAACATGTATTTGCTATAAAAAGGTCATTGGTCTGTCAAAATTCTATCATGTGATCTCCAGGATTATTTCTGTCACAAAGACCATATTTTCCATCTTTTAAGGCTTCTTTTTTGCTTCCAACTTTTGCATACCACTTATCAGTATTTATCAGTACATCATGATTGCATGTTTGATCTATTCAGATTGCATAAGCTGGTAGAAATCTTCCCTTTCTTCATTTTTGGCCTTAGTGGTGGTGCATAAATTTGAAAAACAGTCATATTAACTGGGCTTCTTGTAGGAATATGGATATTATTCTATCATTGATAGCATTGTATTTCAGGACAGATGTATTTTTTAATGATAAATACAACCCCATTTCTCTTTTGTCATTTCCAGCATAATAGACCATATGATTATATGAGTCAAAATGGCCTATGCTGGTCCATTTTAGTTCACAGATGCCTAGAATGTCAATGTTTATGTACTTCATTTTTCTTTTAATGATTTCTAATTTTCCTAGCTTCATTCTACATACATTCCATGTTCCAGTTATTAATGGATGTTTATAGTTGTTTCTCATCATTTTGAGTTTTGCCACATCAGCAGATGGAAGTCTCTGGGGCTTTACTTAATTTCTGCCTGATGGCACTCTTCCCCAGTAGTCTCTTGAGTGCCTTCAACCCGGGTGGCTCATTTTCTGGAACTATATCTGAGAGTGTTTCTTTGCTACTCATAGGGTTTTCAATGGCTAGTTGTTTTGGAAGTGGTTCATCATGTCCTCCTCCCTAGTCTGTCTTAGTCTGGAAGCTCAACTGAGATCTGTCCACCATGAGTGACCCTGCTGGTATCTGAGATATCAGTGGCATAGCTTTCATCCTCATCACAACACACAAGCCCGCAAAGTGCAGCAAACTGACAGGTTCATGGGGGTTTAAGAGGTAGTGAATCTTTTAAGAGGTGAGGCCAAAGAGGTGATCTTTAGGTTATTGGATACATGCCCTTGAAGGGTTAGAAGAATAGAAGAATCCAGTCCCTTCTTCCATCTATCTTTTGTATCTTGGCTATTTATGAGTAGCTTTTTTTTTTTTTTTTTTTCCACCACATTCTTCCACCACAATGTGTCAACACTTGCCCAAAGTACTTGAGTTTACTGCTCATGAATTGAAACCTCTAAAACTATGAGCCATAATAAACCTTTCTCTTTCGCTTTTGCTCTTTTAGTGTTCGATCCTCAGTCATGCCACATCCCTGAGCTACTTTCCCAGACCCCTTTTTCTCTTTACTAGTTGATTATCTTAGAAAATTGTTACCAGAAAAAAAAAGCTAACCAACATAGTTTCCCACTGTAATAGACACTTACACTGGATATAAAATTGAATTTATTTTCTCTGTAATACTTTTTCCACAATCTATAAACTTAGATGCTACTTTATGCATTAGCTTGGCATCGCCTAAAGCACCACTTGTGATCAAAGCACCGTACTGCAAAAGGTTATTCAGCAAATGAAGTGTCCACTAGACCTGCATTTATGAAATTTGCAGGTTTTATTATATTCTCTAGTATTCTGAAACAACTGGCATTTTAAAATGGGGCTATGACCTTTTGAAGTTAAACTACAATATTAACTGTGAGTACAGGAAAACATCTTTTAGGATGTAGTACAATGCTCTAAAACAGTGATGGATATTGCATCTTATAACTAGGATTTGCTGGTATGACAATCATGTGTTTGAAACAAAATCCATTCACTAATTTTCTTAATTACCTACTAGCATAATTTGGCCTTTTTCATTTCATTCCCAGAACTTTAATTTCTATTGGTCAAAAGTGCGGAATGTTTACATCAGGGAACATAAATATTGCTGAACTGGAAATTGAGATTGGCACAATGCCACATGAGGATTTTAATTTCAGAAAAGCCAAAAAAAAAAAAGTGAAAAATAACTTTACTATACTCCCTATATGATTTATTTTTACCACCAGGAGAATTCAGTTCCTACTATGGAATAGAGGTAAAGGGGGTATGTCTACAATAGAGGGGATCCTGTAGTGATACATTAATGTAAGCATATATCTTGTGATTAATGCCAATGGAAATCTATGCCACATCAATTCAGGCAGAGCAACTTAAGATTCAATTCTTCACAAATTGAGGACTGGATCATACTACTCATCTGGACAGAAACTATAAACTCCTGAATGCTAAGGGAAAAATAAGGGAATTAATGAAATAAGGAAAAGTCAAATCATTTGAGTAGTAATAGAAACAATATAATAATCATAACAATTATGAACGTTTCTTTTTTGCTATAAATATGTACTTATGCATGTGTGTATGTAATACTATTTCTTATGCCCTGTTCCCCTGTCAGTTATCTTTAGATTGTACTATAATTAGGTATATATCTCAGTATTTAATGTGTAGGATATCAAGTGAGGAGTGAAAATTATCAAGAAAAAAAAACTAACATGAAAAAAAAGTTTTGTGTCTTCTTTCATAGAAAGAATTGTCGTATGTGTGGTTGTATGCCAAATAGATGCATCATATTGAATGGAAGCATAAATTTGTTATTTTTTCAAATGTGTAAATTAGGTATGGTTTAAGAGATGTGTGCAGATGCTAAGTTAACAAGAGTTGACTGTGGTGGTTTTGTAATGCACACATTGTCTAGTTTGAACTCTCCAGAACTCGCTGTCCAGTTTTTCTGTGATGTATGAGAGCTGGAAGTGAATAGGAAGCCATGTTGTTTGGAGTCGGATTGCTAAATGCTTTTGTAATTCAAATATATTTTTGTGCATGTTTTTGGTTAGTTTGTTAGCATCTGGCACCTGACATCATGTGTGCTTGTATCGATTGTTTTTCCCTCAAGACTCTCTAACAGCTATTCTAAATCCTTACCTAGGTGTGCTTCTCATAAATGGTTTTCACATGATTAAATTTTCAGTATGAGAGACATATTATTTCCACTCTGTCCTTATGGATTCTAATTTATGCACAGGAATGGTAGTTTTTCCTTATTTTACTTCAGTTTTACATCCACTTTCCTTTCCTGACTATTTTTTTCAGCCAATTTCATGCTCCAACATCATTCAAAAAGATCTTGTTAAACAATTTTTCACAATTAGTTGATGTTTTCCTTTAAAAAGCTCATTAGAAAGATGTTTGTAGACAAATGGCTATCAAGATAGACAAATATAGACTATGGATAAATATAGATCCATTTCATGTTTATCTTTATAACATATATCTATTTCTGTCTCACTAGGTAGTGCTGGGGTTTAGTTCAGTTTGTTCAGTGCTGCTCTGCACTACTCTCTGAGGCCTGGGTTCCATCCCCAGCTCACAAAAATGAGAGACAGACATGGCAATCCACTCCTAAAGCAACCTCAAAATAATCAGCCATTGAAAACCCTACATACGGTTGCTATGAGTAGGACCCTACTTGACATCACCTAATAACAATGTCTCTATGTAATTCTGTTTCTCGGATTGAACCTTGATTCAGGAGGTGACAAAATTTAACATCCAAAATTCATGATATACCTCTAAGTAAAAGCTCAATAATTTATGTTGCAGTTGGAATTTTAGATCCCCAGTATGATTTTTCTAAGATTTTTGAAAATATTTTAATATCTTTATATTTCATTTTTAATTGACAAATAATATATATATTATATATATTATATATATATATATATATATTCATGGGTACATATCATAGTATACATTCATGGGTATATATTCATGGGTACAAATCATAGTTTTGATATATGTATTCATTACAGAATGATTACATCAAGTTAATTAACATCTTTCATTTCATATGTTTATCAGTGTTTGGTTGAGAACATTTAAAGTTTACTCTTTTAGCAATTTTAAAATATAGAGTAGATTATAACTTGTCACTGTGCTGCATAGTGGACATACAAATGACTAACAAAATATGAAGGAAATATTCACATCACTAATCATCAGGAAAATGTAAGTTAATACTACAATGAAAGGTCATCTCTCATCTGTTAAAATGAACACATTTTATGAAAAAGATAAAAGATAGCAAATGTTGGCAAGGAGGCAGAGAAAATTAGCCCTTGTACAGTTAATAGGAAAAAGAATTATTATAGCCATAATGGAAAAACATGCAGAGGCTCCTCAAAAATACAAAGTATCTCCTAATGAGCCAAAAGTACTCCAGCAAAAGTTATTTTTGTGTTTAATGACAAACTAGCACTGAACTGATACAATGCTTTCTACTGTAGCTTGTATACATGAGATATCAAAATATTAGTATCATTTTATTGATCAAGTATTCAGAACATGAAATTGTGTTATTCCAAATGAGTAACATATGCACTGATTTGTTCTCTTCATTAAATAGTACATAATTAAATATTTTAAATGAGTAGAGAATTTTAGCAGTGTATGAGAGAAATGAAAACTTTTTTAAAGAGTGTAATGAATAAAAATGTGAAAGGAATTGTGGAAACAGGAAAAAAGCCATAAGTCAACTGAGCAGATATTTTTGAAATCTTAAAATATACTAATGGATGAGGTATAGAAGGATTTTGAATCACTTCAAAGGATTTTCCATCTTCTGACTTTTACCTTAGGCCATCTTACTTATAAATCTTAGTAATATCCCAAAATGAGTGACTCAAACAAGACCTTAAACCTAAGGAAACAATGAACACAATTTACATGATTAACTTATGAATTTGTTTCCTCTAGTCTTGATGCTATTTATAATCACTAAATTTGTGCTATATGCCATGCACTATAGTACATATTTTACAAAGGTAATACTATAAAAATAGTATAGTAAATCTAAGAATCTGTAAAGAAACTGACACTTAGAGGGTTTATATACCTTGCAGAAATCCAAGAACTAGTAAGAAGTGAGATCATAATTTATGGCCACAACCTGACTTAACATCTGTGTGTTTTGCTCTGAATAATTCAGATTATTACCATTTTAATAATTAATTAATTTTGCAGTACTGGGACATTTGAACCCTGGGCCTTACACATGTTAGGCAAGCACTCTATCACTGAGTTGCACTCACAGTCCCTTTTTTTTCTCTTTCTATTCTTTTCTTTTCTTTTCTTTTCTTTTCTTTCTGTTTTTTTTTTTTTTTTTTTTTTTTTTTTTTTTGAGGCTGCCTCTGGCCTGGAACTCTCAGTTGTCCAGCCTCAGCTTCCCATGTTGCTGGGGTTGAGTCATCCACCATGGTGCTCAGCTCATTTTAACTTATTTTAATATAAAAAGTAAAATATTAGCACACATCCTGTGAATATAAATTTGCTATGATAAAATTTATACAATTCATTTTATTCAACTCTGACTTTTTCTTTTTTCTCCCAACATTGAGAGAGATTAGCATGCCACCAACAGCAAATGATTTTAGAAATTGTTGATTGTTTTATCAATTTCACTCAGGAACCATTAAAAATAAAATTTAAATAAGTAGAACTAAAAGAAAAGTTAGTATTGCAAGGGCTGGAAAGATAGAGCTCAAAGCTTCTATTTCATTTGTTATCATTCCTTCTTACATTGGTTTAGAAAGTGTGTTATACACTGTCTCTTAAATTCATGAGTTGCAATTAAATTCATAAGTTTCAAAAAATATTCATGTTAGTTATGGTTAATTCCTAATTCATTAAAGAACAGAAATCCAAAGCCCTTAAGAAAAAAAAGAAATTTATAAAAGAATATAAGTAAAGGATGCCATGTTATTTTACAGAATGTAGGGCACTGGGGCAGGCAGTATATTCAGGCCTCCTGGGGGAAGAGAAAGAAGATGTAGAAATCTATCAAGGATCAAAGATTCCACATCATCAGTCTTTGTCTCTCTCCCCCTGGAACCCGATGACCTCTCCTCTCTGCACCATTTTGTATGTCTGCTTCATTTTTCTTTCTGTAGACTGGCTTCCCCCACTCTTAAAAAGAGGAACACAGCTCTGCAATTTACAGTATCTTGATTCCAGACACAAATGAAGACTTATCAGAATTATTGAAATCCAATTTTAACTTCCCAAGACTGTAGTATAATTCGGTTAATAAAGATGCAACACTCTATGAGGTTTAGATATAGAAGGTACTTTATAGCTATTAGTTGGTAAATAGAAAGTTCCAAGAAAGCACTCTAATCATTAGGTTGATATAGTGAATTTGAATACATCCAAACATTCTGGATATACATAGTTTAAGAAAGTGCATAATGAAGATTACAGAAGGTGGGATGGGGAGGAGACACAATGTAGAGGGATGAAGGGAGAGAATATAATCTCAATGTGAATGATGCAACTTCAGGGATACATGGGAAAAGTAGGACAACATAACCAAAATATAAGTAATACTCTTACTACACATTAGTCAAAAGGTTCAATAAATCTCATAAGATGATAAAAGTATAACCAAAAGTGATGTAATAGTTGCATAATGGAAAAAGCAAATTCTTTATTATTCTGTACCCCACCAATATTTATGAATAACAGGAAAATAAAAAAAGAAATTGCATTAGCAAAACCTTCAATACTTATGGAGCATCAGATATTATACATCCTTAACTTTGTGGTTAGTGTCACCTCTATTCCACTGAAGGAATTGTGAAAAATAAGTAAATTGATGAAATATAACAAAACACAAAGATTTTTTGATTTTCAAAAGGCAAAGATTTGATATGTATAAAATACATGTTCTGAACAATAAATTTGGAGCACTTTAAAAACTCAGTATTCTTCATTTCAGAGGAAATAAAAGTAGAGGAGAGACAAAAGACCAAGATAAAAGAATATCCTCGAGAAGAGTCCCTGGTACCTGTCCTTCTCTCATCCCCGATACTGAGCACCTCATAGAGTCAGGTTAGAGATAATGGAATAATAAGTCAAGTGGTAGAATCAAGTGTCTCCTTTTATGGAAGTAAAATTAAAAAATTGAGAAGCTTCCCTACAAGACAGAATCAATAGAGAAACAGAATAGAACTCAGATGATGATGATCAGCACAAAGAATAAAATGAAATTCAAGAGAGCTTCCAAAGAGGAAGAATGGTCATGTACAAATTATTGAGAATAATCATCATCAGAATTTTCTCTGGCAGGTATGTGCAAGACCATGAAATCATATAAAATAAAATTCTAAGCAAGGTGCCATGGCACACATCTATAATCCCAGCTACTGGAGAGGTTGAGAAAAAGGGAGAGCAAGTTTGAGACCAGAGGCAGCCCGTTCAACTTAGTGAGTCCTTGTCTAAAAAGAAAAAAAGAGGCCAAGGTACATCTCAGTAGTGGATCACTTGTCTGTCATTGTAAAAAAGTGAATTTCTTACCTGTCTTAGCTATTTTTTAAAGAATGAGACACTTATTTATATCCTGAAAAAAATACCAGTTAATATGTTCAGGCTACAGAGAATATACCAAATATTCCAAATAAGTGAGATTACAACCTACAACCTCAAAGCATTGACACAATGTAAATAGAAAATTATAATGATCAAGTTTCCAAAAATATCTGTATATATTTGGAAAATATTTATAACTGTATACGATTTATGAATGATAAAAATGTATATTAAATTTTATAAAAATATACATGTAAAATAGAAGGTATAAAATACGTGGGGAGAAATATTTCCCCAATTTCATTAAGGTAGAAGAAACTAAAATAGGCTGAAATTACATGTGAAAAATTTAAGACAACACATAAAATGTACTTAATAAAACTCAAGAGAAAATGGATGCATAGCAGAAGAATGTGTCCACAAAGCAAATTAAAATAATAGCATAATGACATAAAGTGCAATGAAGAAATTCAGATAGTTGTCCAAGTTTCGGAAGAACACTTATGAGAAAATGAACAAATTCTAATCTTCTTAGTGGGAAAACATAAAATGAGAGCTGAAAGGTTTCAGAAAAGAATAAGATTAGCTTTTTTTCAGAAGAAAAACTAAATTCAGAGGAAGCTAAGAACAAATATGCATCATGGAAGCAAAAATATGAAGAAAGTAATTAATTATAAAAATTGTATAGTAATTCTACAGTAATAATTATTTCCCCTATGTGTCTGACAGTTTGCCACACTGTGGGGGCATGTGTCTTGCAATGAGCCTGAGAGCTATGCCACTGGTATCTCAGATACCAGCAGGGTTACCTATGGTGGACAGGTTTCAGCTGAGCTTCCAGACTAAGAAAGACTAGGGAGCAGGCACTGGCGAACCACTTCTGAAACAATAGCCATTGAAAACCCTATGGATAGCAAAGAAACACTGTCAGATACACTGCCAGAAAATGAGCCACCCATGTTGGAAGGCACTCAAAAGACTACTGGAGAAGAGTTGCCTCCTCAAAGTAGAGTCTACTATGATGACAGAAATGGAATAAAGCCCCAGGGATCTCCATCTGCTGATGTGGCACAACTAAAAATGAGGAGAAACAACTATAAACATCCATTAATAATTGGAACATGGAACATAGTATGAATCTAGGAAAATTAGAAATCATTAAAAGAGAAATGGAGCACAAAACATTGACATTCTAGGTATCAGTGAGCTAAAATGGACTGGCATGGGCCACTTTGAGTCAGATACTCATGTGGTCCACTATGCTGTGAATGACAAACTAAACAGAAATGGGGTTGTATTCATCATCAAAAGAGACACCTCAAGATCTGTCCTGAAATACAATGTTGTCAGTGATAGAATAATATCCATAGGTGTACAGGGAAGCCCAATTAATATGACTATTATTCAAATTTATGCACCCACCACTAAAGCCACAAATGAAGAAAGGGAAGATTTCTACCAGCTTCTGCAATGTGAATAGATCAAACTGCAATCAGGATATACTGATAATTTCTGGTGACTGGAAAGCAAAGGTTGGAAACCAAGAAGAAGGCTCAGTAGTTGGAAAATATGGTCTTGGAGACAAACAATGTGGGAGATTGCATGATAGAATTTTGTTAGACCAATGACTTTTTCAAGTGCCCTTCAACAGAAGACTGGATAAAAAAAAACTATGGTACATATACATGATAGAATACTACTCAGCAATCAAGAAAAATGAAATAAGATCATTTGTAGCAAAATGGATGAAATTAGAGAATATTATTTTTAGTGAGTGAACCCAAGCTCAGAAACCAAATACATATTTTCAACAACATAAACAGAGACTACACACATGGATGGAACATACAGGAATCAAATTGACTACATATGTGGAAAGAGACAATGGAAAAACTCTATATTAAATGTCAAAACAAGACCAGTTGCTGATTGTGGATCAAACCATCACCTTCTCATATGCAAGTTCAAATTGAAGCTGAAGAAAATTAGAACAAGTGTAATAGAGCCAAGGTGTGACCTTGGGTATATCCCACTGAGTACAGAGACCACCTCAAGAACAGGTTTAATGCATTAGACACAAATGATAGGGGACCAGATGAGTTGTGGAATGACATAAAATATATCATTCAAGAAGAAAGCAAAAGGTATTAAAAAGACAAGAAAAAAAGAAAAGACCAAATTACATGTCAAAAGAGACACTGGACCTTGCCCTTGAATGTCTAGCAGCTAAAGTAAAAGGAAGACATAATGAAGTTAAGGATCTAAACAGAAGATTTTAGAGGTAGCTTGAGAAGACAAAAACAAATATGTAATGACATGTGCAAAGAGCTGGAGGCAGAAAACAAAAAAGGAAGAACAAGCTCTGTGTTTCTCAAGCTTAAGGAAGTGAAGAAAAAATTCAAGCCTTGAATGGCAATAGTGAAAGATTCTACAGGGAAAATATTAAATGATGCAGGAAACATTCAAAGGAGATGGAAGGAATACACAGAGTCCTTACACAAAAGAGAATTGGTAGATGACCAACTACTTGAAGAGGTTGCCTATGAAGAGGAACCAATGGTATTGAAGGACTAAGTGGAAGCTGCCTTGAAAGAACTGGCAAAACACAAGGCTCCATGAATTGATGGGATACCAATAGAGATGTTTGAACAGACAGAGGCAGCACTGGAGGTGTTAACATGTTTATGCCAACAGATTTGGAAAATAGCTACCTGGCCAACTGACTGAAGAGATCTGTATTTGTGCCTATTCCCAAAAATGTGCCTATTCCCAACTGAATGTGGAAACTGTCAGACAATATCATTAATATCACACACAAGCAAATTTTTACTAAAGACCATTCAAAAGTGACTACAGCAGTGTATAGACAGGGAATTACTGGAAATTCAAGTCGGATTCTGAAAAGGGTGGGCAACCAGGACATCATTGCTGATGTCAGTTGGGTATTAGGTGAAAGCAGAGAATATCAGGAAGATATCTATCTATGTTTTATTGACTAAGCAAAGGCATTTGACTGTGTGAATCATAACAAATTATGGACAACACTTCAGAAAATGGGAATACCAGAGCACCTAATTGTACTTTTGAGGAATCTGTACATGAACCAGAAGGCAGTTCTTCCAATAGAACAAAGAAATACAACCTGGTTTAAAGTTGAGAAGGGTGTACATTAGGACTGTATACTTTCACCATATCTCTTTAATTTATATGTTGGGCAAATAATCTGAGAAGCTGGACTTTATGAGGAAGAACACTGCATAAGGTTTGGAGGAAGACTCATTAACAACTTGTGGTATGTAGATGACACAAGTCTGCTTGCTGAATGTGAAGAGGATTTAAAACATTTATTGATGAAGATCAAACCATAGCCTTACATATGGGTGTGACTAAACATCAACAAAACAAAAATCCTTATGACTGCATCACTATGCAACTTCACAATAAATGGAGCAAAGATTGAGGTTGTCTAAGATTTAATTTGCTTGGCTCTATAATCAACACCTGTGGAAACAGCAGTCAAGAAATCAAAAGATGCATTGCTCTAGGAAAAGCTGTGGCAAAAGATCTCTTTAGAGTATTGAAAAGCAAAGATGTCACATTGAAGACGAAGGTGTGCCTGACTCATGCCATGGTATTTGCAGTGGCATCATATGGTTGTGAAAGCTGGACATTGAACAAGAGAAACAGAAAAAGAATTGATGCTTTTGAATTGTGCTGGAGATGTCTATTGAATATACCATGGACTGCCAAAAGAACCTACAGATCTTTTCTAGAAGTGCAACCAGAGTGCTCCTTGGAAGCAAGAATGGTCAGACTGAGGCTTACGTATTTCAGGCTTACATATTTCCTGTAGTCAGGAGAGATCAATCCCTGGAGAAATATATCATGTTTTGGAGAGTGGCAGGTCAACAACAACAAAAAAGGAAAACCTTCCACCAGATGGATTGACACAGTGTCTGCAACAATTCGGCTTAAACATAAATAAGATTGTGTGACTGGCACAGAATTGGTAAGTGTTCTGATGTCCTGTACATAGGGTTTCTATGAGTCAGACTTCACTTGATGGCACCTAACAACAACAACTACAATAATTTGGGGGAAAACAATCAGAAATGAATCAAATTGCAGAACTTCACAGTTTAAAAGAGAAGGCTGTTTTATCTGTAACCACTATTGAATCTTTGCTGCTTTAAAAATGGTCAATGAGATATTTTGTTTCCTAATTAAAGCAATATGAATCCCAAAGGAGTATCTATGAATATGTTTGTGTCAAATTTGTTAATTGAAAATCTGCTTCTAATGTAATTTTCAGCAAATACATAGAATGTTATTGTTTTTAGGTTTTTAGGTGCGTGCAAGTCAAGTCCTCCTCGTAGTGACCCTATTTACAAAAGAACAACATGCTTCCCAACAGTGTGCCATACCTGGTACTATGTCAACTTTTCTGCTATTCATAGTTTTTTTAATCATTAACAAATATTAGTGGGGTAAAGAGTAGTAAGGCTTTTTCTATTTCCATTGTGCACCTAGTCCATCATTTTTGGTTATTGTTATATCAACTCATGTAACTTGTGAAACCCTCTGATTAATATGTGGTAAAAATCATGTGAAATTATGGATTATGTTCCTTGTTTCCCATATATTTGTGAAGTTGCATTATGTAACTTGAGATGGCCATCACCCCCTTTATTTCACTCTCCTTCTCTCTTTCCACAATCTCTGCTCCTCCCACTAGATACTTCCCCTTTCCTTCTATACTACTTATATTTTCCCTCCTTAAATAAGCCTGATTGTACTTTTTTATATATCTATGTACTTTTTTCCTTTTTTTCTTCTTCCTTTCTTTAGATTACCTTTAGCTCCCAGATATGAGTGAGAACATATGGTATTTCTCTTTTGGGGCAAGGGTTTTTTCACTTAAGATGATATTCTCTAGTTCCATCCATTTAGCTGCAAGTGGCATTATTTCATTCTTTTTCATTGCTGAGTAGTATCCCCTTGTGTATATATACCACAACTTTTTATACATTCCTCTGTTGATGGACATCTTGGGTCATTGCATACCCTTGTGATTGTGAAGAGTGCTGCATTAAATATGGAAATGCAGGTGGCCCTATGGAATAACTTATCCTCCTTTGGGTATATTCCCAGAAGTGATATCACCTTATCTGTGGATGACATGATCTTTTACATAAAGGACCCAAAAATTTCTCTAGAAAACTTTTAACACTAATTAACACCTTTGGCTAAGTAGCAGGATACAAAATTAACACGCAAAAACAGTAGCCTTCCATTTACATCAATGGTGAATAGGAAGAAAAGGAAATTAATGCAAAAATCCCATTTATAATAGGTGAACAAAAATTAAATATTTAGGTATCAATCTAACCAAAGTCCCTGAAGATCTCTACAAGTAAAACTATATAACACAAAGAAGGAAATTGTAGAGGATCCTATAAGATGGAAGGATCTTTCTTACTCATGGATCAGGAAGACTGATATTATAAACGTAGTTATATTATCAAAAGCAACTTATGGATTTAATGCAATCCCCATTGAAATTCCAGTGACAGAATTTTCAGAAACAGAAATCCTAAAATTCATAGAAAACCAGGAAAGACCACATATAGCCAAAACAATCTTATGCTACAAAAACAGCACAGGCAAGATAACTATACCTGACTTTAGTCTATACGACAGAGCTATAGAGACAAAAACAGCTTGGTACTGGCACAAAACTAGGTCTGAAGACCAATGGAACAGAATCAAAGACCCAGAGATACACCCACATAACTATAGCTACCTGATTTTTGGCAAAAGATGTTCAATGGAGAAAAGATGGTTTCTTCAGCAAATGGTGCTAGGAAAATCAAATATCCATTCACAAAAAAATTAAAAAATAAAAAATAAACCCATGTATCTCAATTTACATGAGAGTTAATTTGAAATGGATGACATCCAGCTGGAAACCGTAAAACTACTAGAAAAGAAGATAGGAAACCACATTCTCAC
Organism: Pedetes capensis; assembly: GCA_007922755.1. Lineage (NCBI taxonomy): Eukaryota > Metazoa > Chordata > Mammalia > Rodentia > Pedetidae > Pedetes > Pedetes capensis. Next base: position 21,159 of record VMDO01013352.1, read on the forward strand.
ACATAAGCATAAGAAAGTATTTCCTTAATGAGACTCCAATTGCCCAGGAAATGGCACCAAAAATTAACAAATAGGATGACATGAAATTAAAAAGCTTCTGTAAAGCAAAGATAACAACAGAGTTAAGGAAGAGCCTACACAATGGGGGTGAATAGCTATATGCTATACATTGGACAGAAGACTGTTTCAAGAATACACAAAGAACTTAAGATAACAAAAACCAAGACAATAAATAATCTAATACATAAGTGGGCAAAGGAAATAGACAGACAGCTCTCAAGGGAAGAATTTCAAAGTTCCAAGAAACACATGCAAAAATGTTCAATATCCCTGGCTATTAGGGAAATGCAGATGGAAACGACACTGAGATTCCATCTCACTCAAGTAAGAATGGCCAAGATCAACAAAATAAACAAGAACAAAAGCTGATGAGGATATGGAGAAAAAAGAACGTTTCACCCTGTTGATGGGATTATAAAGTAGTTCAACAACTCTGGAAATCAATATGGACAACATTAGAAAACTAAGAATAGAACATTATAGAGTTTTCAATGGCTGATAGGTTTTGGATTGTATCAGGAGTGGGATGCCTGTTCTCCATTTTTGTGGTGCTGGGGATGGAAGCCAGGGCTTCAGAGGGCATAGAGCAGCCCTCTAGCAGCAGAGCTAAACCCCAGCCAAATATACACACTAATTAAATGAAATTACAAAATGCAGATTTCAGAGAGAGAGAAAAAGAGAAGAAAGCATTGAACTCGTCTGGTTTAGAACATATCATAACTAAATGCAGTGTGTATAATCACTGGGGAGAATATCAAGGAAATAAGATAACAGATCAGCATAATAGTTATGTGTGAAAATACTTATACCATAAAGACAAACACTGAAATATATATTAGTAATATCTATATTCATGGAAAATTTGTTTGAAATTCTGTAGAGAACAAAAAGGCCTAATAAAACAAATGAGGCAAAATTTCAATGATTTTGGAAATTTTATGCCATGAATTTATGGGGTTTAATTTACTATTTTCCTTACTTCTATATCTGATCTTTTTTATAGAAAAAATAAACAAGCAAGTTTAAAAAAAAAACTTGTAAGTTATGGCCTAAGCAGTTGAAAAATGAAATATTACACAATTACATACATTTCAAGGAAAAGAGTAACATACATGGAGAAAAGGTATGTATTAGGAAGTAAGAAATAAATTATGCAGTAGAAAAATAAATTTCCAAGCATATAAAGAGAAATTATGGAGCTCAACTTAAAAAAAATAGAATTAAAACTTACATTGACTTCAATATTACATGATAATTATATATCTAAAAAAAATGGAGCAAGACATGGTGGCATATCCTTGCAATCCCAGCACTGGGAAGGCTGAGGTGGGGGGATTGTGAGTTTGAGGCCAGCCTAGACTACATAGTAAGTTTCAAGCAAGTCTCAGAAACAGAGTGAAACCTTGTCTAAAACAAAAACAAAAACACTAACAAAAGAAACAGAAAAAACATGGCAGTTAATTTAATAAAGAAATAGAAAAACTCCTAAAATAAGAAAAATATATAAAATTACAAGAATATTTTATTTTTCAAAATTTTCATTCTACTCACAATTATAGTTTGAGGACATGATGAAATGTATACTTCCTGTGAACAGATCATAGAAAGAAACAAAAAAGGATACTAAAGTCAAGTACGTACTACAGTTATAAATGTTTATATATGGCATCACTGTATGCCAACTAAATTAGTTTTATGTACACCAGAAACTATTAAATACATTTGGAAGAAGAAAACCAAGGCATGGACTTAGAAACAAAACGAACTATTCTCTGAGAAAGACTGAGTGCCACCATCTCTGCTCTCAGCCTGTTCAGGGTGACTCAGGGTCACTCATTCAGGAAACCGTAAGCCCAATTACACCTGAACTTGCCTCCCATTTTTATGTACCCCTAACTGATTAAATCTGGAATGCTTATTAGGTCTCTATATTCTTCTAATGGCCCTGTAGCCATAGCCCTGTGGCATCCAATCCTATCAGATCTCAGAAGCTAAGCAGGGTTGGGCCTGGTTAGTACTTGGATGGGAGACTGCCTGAGAAAACCAGGGGCTGTAGGCATGGAAGACAGACCCAGCAACCCACTCCCAAAAGTCAATCCGCATGAAAACCCTATGAACAGCAGAGAAGCATTGACAATAGTGTTTCACCTGTTGTACATAGGGTCGCTATGAGTCGGATACCAACTGGATGGCACCTAACAACAAAAACAACAGTGATTAAATCTGGAATGTTTATTAGGTCTCTGTATTCTTATATTAGAAACACTTTCTTATTAAGAACACATTTTTCTTCCTTAACTGTATTGTAAAACCCTCAAAGACAGGTTGTTTTTTAATTATTTTCTAAGTACATTGTTGTTGTTTGTTGTTAGGTGCCCTTGAGTTGTGTCCGACTCATAGCGACCCTTATAAGGTTTTCAATGGCTGATAGTTTCAGGATTACTTCAGGAGTGGATTGCAATGTCCTTCTCCTGTTTTAGTGGTGCTAGTGATTGAACCATGCGTCCTCAGAGAGTGCAGAGCAGCAATATTTTAACTGACCTAAACTCCAGCTCTCTAAGTACATTGTTGTTGTTAGGTGCCATCAAGTTTTAGTCCGAATCATAGCGACCCTATATAAAACAGGTGAAAGAGTATTGTTAGTGCTTCTCTGCTATTCATAGGGTTTTCAATGGCTGATTGTTTTTTGGGGAGTGGGTTGCCACATCCTTCTCCCAAGCCTACAGCACCTGGTGTTCCTGTGTGGTCTCCCATCTGAGTACTAACGAGGTCCGACCTTGCTCAGCTTCCAAGATCTGATGGGATCAGATGCCACAGTGGTACAGTAGTACCTGAGTGCCAGCCTAAGTACATTATATATAATAAAATATGGGTTTGGTAGATTTCTCTATAAATGTTATTGGCTTTCTGACAAGCATCTTTTTTATTTTCACATGAACTTAAACAAAGGCTTAGAATTTAATCACCGTTTCTAATCAATGTTTATAAGATTCAACATGTGATTTTTATATTTTTGGTTTTTTGAATTTACCAACAATGATTTCATTAAGATGATATCTCTTTTGGGTCACATAATAATGTAATTAAAGTTATTAATCTTTGTACAGGTGAGAACATTCTTCTCTTGTATGGAAACTGACTGAATTTTCAATTTCAGCAAGACAGTGAAAAGAAATGAAAAGAGATCCAGGAATGATAGCACTCCTGTGGTCCCAGCACTTGGAAGACTGAGGCAAGATCAGGAGTTCAAGGTAGGCCTGGGCTACATAGTGAGACCCTGTCTCAAAAAAAAAAAAATACTGCCAGGTGGGGTGGCACACTCCTATAATCCCAGTGGCTGAGGAGGCGAAGGCAGGAGGATTGCAACTTCGAGACCAGAGGTAGTCTGTGTCATTTAGCAAGACCCTGTCTTAAAAAAGTAAAAATAAATAAATTAATTAATTAATTAACGTAAAACAATGTTGACATATAATTACCATGAAACCCTGAATTATATGTCAAAATTATCACTTTCTAAAGCCTTAGTATGTTTAACTAAATACTACATACTCCTATCTTTTGGGTCTTGTACTTTTTCTAGATTCCTATTCAGATACAGTATTATTGTGTATCGCACAAAAATATGACAGCATAGGTTGACTTACTGCCACATTCGTAATATGCTTTCATCCATAAGTTCATTGAATATAAGGCAGAGAGAGCACAGAGCATAACTTTTGTCCACATGCTTTCTTGGACTCTGTTCATTGAAAACTATTGTAGGTGAGTTATATATATGGATTCTGTAAATCTTGTCATCTTAAATATTGGGTGAGTGTATAAACATAATCAAATATGAAAGAAAATTAAAATAAAATATAAAATAATGTGATTAGGAAAAGTAGTAGGAAAATAAATGTTGCTAATTTAAACATCCTGCATCATATGAAAGATTGTGTCTTACTGTACATAGAGTTGCCTTTTTTTTATTGGACATTTTTAATGTACACCTTAATGTGATTCATTCTGACATGCTTTTCATTGTGGCATTTACATATATGCATTTTGATGTACATTATTCATATAGGTTCCCCCTTACCCGCTTGTATGCCTCCCCCCCACCCTCCTCAAGAGTTGCCATTTTATGCAGGGCTGCTATGAGCCAGACCCCACTGGACAGCATCTATCAACAACAACAATTATGCTACCTGACCTACCCCAGGAAGTTGGCAAACTCTCAAGGAGACACTATTTATATAGCAAATTCACATACACATAAAAATTTTGAAACTCTTAAAATCAAATGCTAGTAATTCATGGAATACACACGGGAAACAATAAAAAAAATAAGAAATAAATGTGCCAGGGAAGTATGGAAAGATAACTGTCCCAGGCCTTTGTCCTGCATGCTGATTTCTTTTCCATAACAATTCACCTTATCCTATGAAACAGAAAATTTTTGAAAATTTGAAAGAAAGTTTTATTGGAAATATGTAAGTTTTGTAGCACCTTGGAAATGTGTCTCAGTGTAGAAATCAAACAGGTAAGTAGTGATGAAAACCTCCAAATTTAGAAATATGGGCATTAAACCTTAATTTGTCAGCTATAAAATTATGTATCTTAATAATAGACATTTCCAATAAATGTAATAGTCATATAAAACAAATCTGATCTCCATGTGACAAAGTACATTTTTTGATAACTGAGAAGAAAATACTAACATGTTTTAGATTATGATAAAATTAGCATGATCTTATAAAATAAAAGATGTGGTATTTTTATAATTGACACATGCTTAAGAGGTGGAGTGTGATGTTTCAACACATGTATGTATGGTGTATGATTGAATCAGGGTAATTAGCACATAAACCTCCTAAATCCCCATCATTTCTTTGGGGTGATATCATTCCAGATTCTCTTTTCTAGCTACCTTGAAATAGACATTATTATTGGCTATACTTACTCATCCACTGTTGAAAATCCAACAAATAGTAGAAAAGCACTGAAAATAGTGTTCCGCCTGTTGTACGTAGGGTCTTTATGAGTTGGACACTGACTTGAGGGCACCTAACAAAATAGTTACTCAAATACATAGTAAAACATTCGAACTGGAGAAGGGTAAGTGGAGAGAGGTGAATCACCAGGTACAAAGTCATAGTTAGGAAGGTAAAATTTGAATTACAGTAATGAAAAACTGCTGTATTTATAGATAACCTATGAATAATATCATAAAAAGCATTAAAATAAAAATTCATGTTCATTTGGCATGACATTTACATTGAAAAAAACTGAAATTAAAATACACCGCAAAGTAATGATATAAAAAGTAAAATGGTTAGTAATAAATATGGACAACACAAATGTGTTCTGAATTGATAATTGCTCAAGAGTATGTGAACTATTCAAAAATATCAAAATTTAACATGTGAAAAATAATTGTCTTCTGAAATTTGCTACAAACAATAATCTCATACATTTTCAGTATATCACTAATACAATTTGTGAAGTCAAAATATATAGTTCACTCATAATAAAAATAAATTTTATTCACTATGATAGAAAAAATTAATTCTCTCTTTAGTGTATTTGAAGATATTCTATATATCCCAGGTAAAATGCTGATTATAAGGAGTAGATAGACAAAAATGCAGGATAAATATAAATATGTGTTAAGTAATTAATGAAATATATTTTTATTTTTCAAAATTCTGTAGTAGGTGAAGTATTTGTAAAAAGTAAACATTTGTCATGTTTAATTTGTTCAGATTCTCATTCTAAATAGCATTTTAGGTTTTATTTTACATTTTTAATTTTTGCTCAAATTGTATAAATGGCTGACTACATAAATTTGAAGTTGTCACCATGACTGTTCCCACTATATCCTCTTTCTGATTATTGTTAGATTACAACTTACTTTAGCATAAAAATTGAGTTTCAGATCTAAATACTGTTTTCATAGAATAATCAGGTAAATGTTGACTAGAACTAAATACAATGACCCATTGTGATTTCAGGGAATTAGCAAGTTTCTACCTTCTCAATTTTAGACAAGATTTTTATAAATGCAGACAGTGAAAGAATTTTTCCTAGTCTTCCAATTCCACCCCAATCCATTCATATCACAGAAAGGTAAATAAATAAATAAATAAATAAATATGACATAGGATATCATTACCATCATGTGCACATCTACTTAATCTCTCTCTCTCTCTCTCTCTCTCTCTCTCTGGATAAAAAACAGATATTACTGATTTTAAATTTATTTTATCAACATAAATTTATTTTATCAACATAAAGAGATCAGCAGTAGCTTAAATACATACAATGTTCACTGGCCACTACTATACTCATCTGTAATTCCAGATCTTGGGAGGCTGAAGAATGTGAATCTCAAGCTTAAGGCCAGTCTGAAGTATATAGCAAGAACCTATCTTATGAAGAAGGGAAAAAAAAACCATAATTCCTCAAGACAAAAATTAATTTTAATCTTTTCAGTTTCTTTTTACAATATTTTCATTTCAGAAATCATCTACTGAGCAATTCTTAGGTTATAGGGGATGTATTATACAGAGTAGTGAAATTTCACAGTTCCATCAGATGTTACCTTTGAGAGTCTCACAATCTAAGGGCAACGTTGTGTGTGTAAGCAAATAATTATAATGAAGTGTGATGTTATGATGCATTTATCAATGTAGTTCTACTTAAGAACAGAAAAATACTAGAGCTGACTTTCATTTTGTTTGATTTGAATCTTAAATGAGTAGGAAAAAAATCTCCTTATGAATTAATTTCAGAGAAGGTAGTTCAGATCAAATACAGAGTGAGACACACTCTTTGGGAATTGTATAGAATGTTCAGGGAAGTATGTAAAATATAACATCAGTGGTGTTCACCCACTTTGTCTCATATCATCTCAAATAATTTTTTAAATTATATATTACTTTGGTCTTTATAAACCTGACATGTAGTTTCATTACAAGGAGAATATATTTATTCCTTATTTTTATTTTTTATTATTGAAACAAAGTTAGTAAGTTTATTAATTAAGCATAAGAGATAACACACATTGTAGCATGGGTATTCAGAGAAAAAAAGAAGTGCTTAAGAAAAGCATAATAGTACACATGCAAAACATGGACACAGGCTACTCAAGACAGAGTCACATTTAAATGTCTGAACAAAAGCTATATAAATGATTTTGTGGCCAAAGTACAAAAAAAATGACCTGGATAACCCATTATTTCTATATTAAAGAATTTCTTCTTTTATAAAAAAAATTGCTAGATGGCTTCACAGGGTGCATCTTTTAGATTTTGGGAAGGGAAGGAAATACCAATAAGATTGAAATGTAGGCTAAAATAGGTTGAAAGAAGTTCCTTTGTTTACAGGATTTAAAATACTAAGTAGAAATGTTTTGGTATACTTTCTATCTAAGGAACTTCTCTTTAGTATAATATATTATGGAGTGGTCTTTGAGGTGCACTGTAGTTTTACAGATTTAAAAAATGTCACAAAGAAATTGGTTAGGCATATGTTGAGTTCAAGCATACCCCAAAATCTCATTTATGAGATGTCCAAGGAAGCACAGGATTACAGAAGACAAAGTAAGTTCAAATTTGAAAGCCATATACATTTTGACCCTAAACATGACTTAATGCTATTTTAATATTTTTATTTGAAATAAATCTTAAAATAATGTGTATTTCGGCAGATTATACAGTGGTTTTCTTGGTAATTGTGTCAAAATTCTTGATTCTCAGTTGTGAGACTTAAACTAGATCTCTTTTTCCTTTTCATGTTCCATTAGTTTTGTTCTCTTTCTAACCTGCCTCAATTTCCCCCTCCAAGACTTTGGTCCCTTAATCTTAAGGGTTGGGGAAGGCCAAAATTCTATTTTCTGAAACTGCTTCAGGCTGAATAGGGATGTAGACAATACCTACAAAGGGTTCAAAAGTTTCCAACTGCTTGATCAAAGGGGGACATGAGAAAGTCTGAGTTTGGAAACTGGAGACTTATCCTTCGATGGGAATATGGAAGGCAGAATGTTATGACTCAAGAGATCAAACTGCATAAAAATATTTTATTGTTGTTGTTAGGTATCAGTGAGTCAGTATCCAACTCATAGTGACCCTATTTACAACAGGTGAAACACTATTGTTAGTGCTTCTGTGCTATTCATAGGATTTTCAATGGCAGATTGATTGGGAGTGGGTTGCCGGTCTCCCAAGCCTGCAGCACCTGGTGTTCCCAAATGGTCTCCCATCCCAAGTACTAACCTGACCCAACCCTGCTTAGCTTCTGAGATCTGACAGATTGGATGCCACAGGGCTACGGCTGCAGGCTGTACATTAGCGTACATTATTGTAGAAAATAATGGGTTTCTTTGTGACTCACTCTTTTCTTTCTTTCCTTCCCTTTCTCCCCCCTCCCTCCCTCTTCCTTCCTTCCTTCCTTTTCTCTTTCTTTCTTTCTTTCTTTCTTTCATTCATTCTTTCTTTCTCTTTCTCTCTCTTTCTTTCATTCTTTCTTTCCTCTTTCTTTCTTTGTTGTTTTAAGACAGAGTCTGACTAGGGAGTCAAGTCTGGTCCAGAGCGCATTATGTAACCCAGGCTGGTCTCTAACTTGCTATATTTCTGCCTCTGATTTATGATTGTTGGGCTTACAGATGTGTAGCACCATGCCTGGCATGCCTTTGTGACATTTTCATACATGCGTGTAACACACTTTGATCATATTTCTCTCCTAACACTCTATTATCCTCTACCTAACAAACAAAAACATTTCAAGAATAGCCAGGCGCAGTGGTACACACCTACGGTCCCAGCAACTTCGAAAATGAAGATAGGAGGATGGAGACTTTGAAGCCAAAGTCAGTCTGCCTCACTTACTGAGAGCTTTTCACAAAATAAAAAGATAAAAATGAGCCAGGCATAGTGGCACATGCCATGAATCCCAGTGACTCTGGACGCAGAACCAAAAGGATCACAAATTCAAGGCCAGATGCATTTTGAATAAATAACTCAGCAAGATCCTGACTCAAGATAAGAAATAAATAAATGGGCCAGGCATGCAGCCCAGTAGTAGAGTTCTTGCAAAGTATGTGCAAGGCCCTGGGTTCAACCTCCATGTACCACACACACACATTAGAAAAACATAAAAGTAGGCTGAAACCTAATGGTAGATCACTTGTGAAATATGTATGAGGCACTGGGTTCATCTCCCAAGCAGCTGCAAAAGAAAGAAGGAAGGAAAGGAAGGAAGGAAGGAAGGAAGGAAAGGAAGGAAGGAAGGAAGGAAGGAAGGAAGGAAGGAAGGAAAGGAAGGAAGGAAGGAAGAAAGAAAGAAAATCACCCTTTTAAATACATTTTACAGAATCTCAATTCATTAGTACTTGGTAATTAAACACTATGATATTTATTTTTCATTTAAAAAAAGAAACAAAACTTCTTTTACAATTATGCATTGTTACATCATGGCTTTATCTTTTTTGGCCAAGTAATTCTATTTTATCGTATCTTCTTTTATTTTATTTTACTTTATTTTATCTTATATTATGTCATACACTGGAATCTTCATATCTCTTTAGGCGTTAAACTACTTTCTTGAAAACTTTGATTACTTTCAATAAAGTTCATATACAAGGTGAAATTCAAAATTATTTCAATTTTTATGATTACATGAGTCTGTTTTTAAAAGTTCTTTTGAATTAAATTATTATATCTACTAATAATATATGACAAACTAAAACACACAATTATGTTAAAACTTGTAAATACTTGTTAGAATAATTTTACATTTTCTTAAGTATATGTCTTAATGAGGTTGATGAGGCTTTGTTCCATGTCCATGGGTGATTACCTCTTATTACTAGAATGAGACAGAATTCAGTATCAATTTTATTCCTATATTTCTTTCTGTAGGTATTTGCCAAGGAAATATCATCATGTAAATAGAAGGTATGTCGTTGCAGTGAGGTTTTGGAGTTCTTTGAACTTTTAATAGCTGCATGCCCCAAATTACATACCTATCTGTCTTCAAAATTACTTTTAATAATCTGTCATCTGACAACTCTATTAGATTTTTATTCCATTGTGTTGAAAGTAAATAATGGGAAACCTGAATAAGAAGACTTAGTACCTTATCATTAGTGCCATTCACATTTGCAACACCAATCTTAGTACTTCTATTTAAGATCTGAGGGTGTCACAGAGTTAATTGTACTCTGGGTCAAAACACCATAGTTAGTGTGACTCCATCATTTACCATCCAAATTGAGAATAAAAATAGACAATATTAAAAAATAATCAAAGAAAGCAAGTACAGTTCAGTCTGGCATTGGCAATTCAGCATATAAGTAACATTTAAAATATTATAAAATATTAAAAAAGAATGAAAGGCAAGCCATTTTTGTAAAATTAGAGAAGGGAATTTGTGGAGAGGTTAGAAACTTCAGATGAATTTTCTGAGACAAATATATTTTAAATAGATATGTTTTACTCTTAGAAATTTGCAAATTTAAAAATTGAGGATCTTAATACTTCCAGACATATAGATCACTGTCTAGGACATTCTGCAAGGTTTTCAAACCATGAGACAGCATAGCAAAACACACAGGTCTTCACTGCCAAAGCCCTTTGACATGATGTTAGTCCATTTGGAATTTATTCTTTCAGTAATGTGAAATTATGTCCTAAGGCCATTTAAGATGCTTGACTCTTAATACTATATATCTTAAGCTGTGATAACATATGTCATTAAAATATCTGGGAGAATTGTCCTGGTCAAAGGACACATCTCAACTAAATTGAATAAATTAATCCTCTAATTCACCTTTAACTCTGAGAATTTACACAAATAGCTTATATTGTTCTAAATTTATGTGCAATATCTTTCCCTTTATTTATGCCCATTATAACTCAGTAAAATTAGTTTTCATTTGGCCTAGAAGTACAGTGAGGCTACTGTAGAGAGCAATATAGAAAAGTCAGCAAATCAGGACAGGAAGCTCCTTGTTGCAAATTTCATTTTTTTCTGAAAGCTTTTTGTGTCTTGTTTGGAGACCTTGTCTCCTCATTTGATACTTAAATAGGTTGTGAAAAATTCCTTGTAAAATTTTGCAATATCTCATAAATCTACTTATATTATTTAGATCATACCAATATTATCTACTCTTCTGATGCATTTTGTTGTTGTTGTTAGGTGCTGTCAATCAGGTCCTACTAATAGGACCCCTTGTACAGCAGAAAAAAAACAATCTCCGATTCTAGTCCAGGCACACAATTTTATTTATGTTTAACCCCAATTGTTGCAGACACTGTGCCAATCCATCTAGCTGAGGGTTTTCCTTTTTTTTTTTTTCCATTGACCTGCCAGTCTCTAAAACATTATGCCCTTCTCCAGGGACTGGTCCCTCCTGAATGCATGTCCAAAATACATAAGATGCAGTTTAGCCATCCTTGCTTCCAAGGAGCACTCCGGTTGCTTTTCTTCTAGGATAGATCTGTTGGTTCTTTTGGCAGTCCATGGTATGTTCAATATTCATCTCCAGCAACAGAATTCAAAAGCATCAATTCTCCTCCTGTCTCCCTTATTCAATGCCCAGCTTTCACAAGCGTATGATGTGAATGAGCGTACCATGAAATGAATCAGGTGCACCTACGTCTTCAATGTGACATCTTTACTTTTCAAAACATTAAACACGTCTATTGCAACACCTTTTCTCGATGCGATATGTCTTTTGCTTTCTTGACTGCTCCTTCCACAAGTGTTGATTATAGAACCAGGTAAATCAAAATTTTGGACAAACTCAATCTTTTCTCCATTTATCATGAAGTCACACACTGACCCAGCTGTAAGGATTTTTGTTTTGTTGATGCTGAGATACAACCCATACTGAAGGCTATGTTCTTTGATCTTCATCAGTAAATGTTTGGAATCTTTTTCATTTTCAGCAAGCAGAGTTATGCCATTTGCATAATGCAGGTTGTTAATGCATCTTCCTCCTATCATGATGCTGTATTCATGTTTACGAAGCCCAGCTTTTTGGATTATTTGCTCAGCATAGAAATTGAAGGGATGCAGTGAAAGGATACAGCCCTGACATTTTTCCCAACTTTAAACCAACCAGTGTTTCCTTGTTCTGTGCGCATAACTGCCCCCTGGTCCATGTACAGATTCCTCATGAGTACCATTAAGTGCTCTGATATTCCCATTCTTTGCAGTGTTATCCATAATTTGCTATGATCCACACAGCCAAATGCCTTTGCATAATCAATAAAACATAGGTAGACACATTTCTGATATTCTCTGCTTTCAGCAAGTATCCATTTGACATCAGCAATAATGTCCCTGGTTCCCTACCTCTTCTGAATCCACCTTGATTTTCTGGCAGTTCCCTACCTATATAAAAGAAAGGAAAAAAAGAAAAGACCAAATTATATGTCAAAAGAGATTCAGAAACTTGCCCTTGAATATGGAGCAGCTAAAGTAAAATGAAGACAAGATGATGTTAAGGGACTAAACAGAAGATTTCAAAAGGCAGCTCAAGAACACAAAATAAAATATTTTAATGACATGTGCAAAGAAGTGGAGAGAGATCACCAAAAGGAAAGAACACACTCTGTTTTTCTCAAGCTTAAGGAAGTGAAGAAAAATTCAAGCTTCGAGTACCAAGAGTGAAAGATACTACAGGGAAAACATTAAATGATGCAGAAAACACCCAAAGAAGGTGGAAGGAATACACAGAGTCATTATACAAAGAATTGGTGGATGACCAACCATTTCAAGAAGTTGCATATGAGGAACCAAATGTGTTGAAGGATTAAGTAGAAGCTGCCTTGAAGGAACTGGTGAAACACAAAGCTCTAGGAATTGATGGAATACCTAGAGAGATGTTTCAACAAACAGATGCAGCACTGGTGGTGCTAGTATGTTTATCCCAAGAGATGTGGAAAACAATTACTTGGCCAATTGCCTGGAAGAAATCCATATTTGTCCCCATTCCCAAGAAAGGGGATCCAATTGAAGGTGGAAACTACTGAACAATAACATTAGTTTCACACTCAAGCAGAATTTTACTAAAGATCATTCAAAAGTGACTCTGATGCATATAAAACTCAATCAGTGTTGCCTAAAACAAAATGGTATCCATACAATTATAAAAGCATTCAAGTTCAGGTTTCTTTAGGGCAAATAAAAGACAATTAAGAAGCTGGATGTCTGAACATTAAAACACAGCACTTAAAATATCAATACTATTCTCCTCTTCCTTTCTTTTTTTCTTTATGAAGGACTTAATTATATCTTTGTTGGATCATAAATTGCTTCTTTTCTTCCTTCTGAAATACTTCCCAGTATTCTACATGTGGGCTAATAAATTTCAGTCGACCTCATAATTCTGATCTAGACACATCTGTCTAGGAAACTGCCCTTTTTATATTAAATTTATTGCACTTTATTTTGTTTAGATGATGTCTGTTCTCTGACTATACATTCCTTTTCTATTCTTTACAAAAGAGTCAGCATTGATCTGCAAATCCAAACTTCCTTTCTCTCTTTTTAATTGATTTAGCAGTGTTCCTACTCTATTCATCTAGTGAATTCCATGTGTATACTCACAGTTTATGTAGGTGAAAAAATATATTTACAATGAAACTGTCACTGGTCAGACAAAATTGTATCATGTGATCTCCAGCATCGTTTCTGTCAAAAGACCATATTTCTCAGTAGGGATTTCTTCTTTGTTTCCAACTCTTTAATTCCTACCACTCATAATTATCAGTGCATCCTGATTGCATGTTAGATCATTGCATACTACAGAAGCTGGTGAAAACCTTCTCTTTCTTCATTTCTGGCATTAGTGATGTAGTGGTAGGTCAACAAAGCAACACAGTGTCTGCAACATATGAGTTCACTATGAGTTGGACTCTACTTGATAGCACCTAACAACAACAATAACAACCCATTTTATCCATTCTCCACAAAAACAAAGAAACAATAAACCTCATTGCTAGCAGATATGTTTTCTTGTTTATTTTTACTTGGTATTTATTTTTGCTTGATAGTTACATATTCTTTTTAAATTTTTTGATTAAAATATAAGCTTCTTGAATTCATTGGTGCAGAGAACTTACTAAATAAACATTGAAAATGTAAGTAAAATGTACTTTTAAAAAAAGTTTTATTGAAAATTGCATCAGCTGATCCATGAATAATACCATAATACTAGGTTAGTCATGAGAGATAATTTTAGTGATTGTTTCACAGAAACAAATTTAGGTTTTCTTGATTTCCTTAGTTGTTAAGTATCTTCCTATTTCATTGATGCCTGATCTTTGTTTATGGTCTTACTTCTTTAGATTTTTTTTCGTTTTGATGCTCTATTTTCAAATATATGCTTTCAAACTATACATTTCTCCTATGTTGTGTTATAATATCTAACATCTTTACCATGTACTATTTTAATTAAATATATTTTCTACTTAGGATTTTTTCCTTTGTATGCAGATTGATAGAAACATATGTGGGCTATTCAAACCCACAAAATTGCATAACTCTTTTTTTAAACAATTGATTTCTAGCTTAACATAGCTGGCACAGTGGTGCCCACTGGCAATCCCAGCTATTCTGGAGGTAGAGGTAGAGTTTTCTCAAATTCGAGGCCAGACACAGCCTATGTAACTTACTAAGACCTTATCTCAAGATAAAAGATTAATAATGAGCTTGGGATGCAGCTCAGTTGTAGAGTACTTGCAAAGCATTTGTAAGGCCCTGGATTCAATACCCCAGTACTAAAAAAAATAATAATAATAAAAAAAAAGCAGAGCTGAACACTATGGTACATGCCTATAATGCCAGCTACTTGGGAGGATGACATATAGTAGGCAAGAGGATTGTTAGTTCAAGGCCAGAGGTAGCCTATACAACTTAGTGAGACCCTGTCTCAAAATAAAAAAATAAAAAAGGCAATGATTCTCTCTCTTTGTATTTCCTGAATTATATGTTTATCTTAATTGAATTTCCTGGTTTTAGCACTGAAACTCTCATGTCCTAGAAACCCACCACTCCCAGGCAAAACAGGACATTGGATCACTCTAACAGGATCCAGTCTATAATCAGGTATTTGGGATAGCTCTCACATCTCTATTTGTTGTTGTTGTTGTTATGTGCCGTCCAGTCGGTGTCCGACTCATAGCAACCCTAAGTACAACAAGCAAAACACTATTGTCAGTGCTTCGCTGCTGTTCATAGGGTTTTCAGTGGCTGATTGTATTTTGGGATTGGGTTGCCAGGTCCTTCTCCCAAGCCTATAGCACCTGGTGGTCCAGGAGGTCTTCCATCCACGTACCAACCAGGCCAACCCTGTTTAGCTTGTGAGATCTTATGGAATCAGACATCATGGTGTATGGCTGCAGGCACATCTCTATAGATTCCCTTAAATCTGAATTTTTATTTATTTATTATTTTTTTTTTGGGGGGGGTGGTACTGGGAGTTGAATCCAGGGCCTCTAATTTGCATGCTATGCAAGAACTGGACCGTTGAGCTGCACCCTCAGCCCAATTTTTTTTGTTGTTGTTGTTTGTTTGTTTGTTTTTTTACTTTTTGAGACAGGGTCTCGCTAAGTTATGCACACTGCCTCTGGTCTCAAACTTGCAATCCTCCTGTCTCCACCTCTCAAGCCGCTGGGATTATAGGCATGCACCACTGCGCCTGGCTAAATCTGAAATTTTGCATTGCTATAATGAACTTTTAAGGAGTACCGACTCCCTCTCTCTTTTTAAATATAGCATGCTTTTTTTCTTATTTTCTGTTTTCTCCTCATTCTCCTTTTCTTTTCAGAGTATCACATCTAAATATATTTTGAAAAATTTATATTCCTCTTTTTATATATTAATATCTTGTGGTCCCAAAAGGATGTTATCTGCAACATTTTAGAGCAAAACTGTGTAAGTGTGATAATGCGCTAATTAAAAATCAGTTGACTATAGATCTAGCATTTTGACAAATATAGATACAACTGAAACATTTAAAAAGTTGCTATCACTGTTCATAACAAGTTATGATGACTAAGTATTATGGTCAACATAAAAAATATAAATTCAATTAATGCAAATGAATACTTGGAGGTCCACTGGAAAACTAATTAAGTTATATCACTGATTATTTTAAATATTTATAGTTCTCTTAAAATCTGTATCTTATTCATGTAAACAAACTTAATGATGAAAACTCAATTTGATTTTTTCTACTATTAATTTTACCTCTCTGCAGTAAAATATTATCACAAAAATTGGTTTAAATAAAACTTTTTTTTTTTACAGTGTAGAGGGCAGAAGTCCAAAATTAGTCTTGTGTAATTATAGTCAAGATGTTTACAGCTAGTTTCTCCTAGAAGATACAGGAGAGACTCTGTTCCCTGTGTCAACTTCTCAAGACATCAGCCTTCTTTGGCCTGTGTTACTCCCATGTCCATCTATCTCCACCATTGTTATCACAATTACTTCTCTTTCTGACTAATGTACCTGCCTCCTTCTTTAAAGGATCCTTATGATTACTTTGGGTCCACCCAAATAATAGATGACCACCCATCTCAATATCCTTAACCTAATCACATAGGAAGTGTGATCAAAAACATAGAGCAAAGCTGCTGCCCAGTGACATCCAACAGAAAGGCAGGGATTTTCAATACAAGATAGCAAGTGGTACATCAACCCTTATTAACGGGGTGACAAATTTAAATATGTTCAATGAAGTAAATCAGGTGTGAGCTGTGCTTGAAAGAAGGTGTGCTTTAAAGTGTCCCTAAATCATGAGTCACAAACAAAAATTCTATTGAGGCAATTTCTGTCAAATAAACATAATGCTGTGTCCTCATAAACTTTATTCACTGGATCAGACTCTATGATAATTTTGGCTCTTTTTCAAAGTCAAAGTGACCATGAATGATAAACATTTTAAATTGATTCAACACATTGAGGCAGTCATAACAGCATAACAAAAGACACTCATCAAAGAGGACTTCCAGAACTGCTTCAGAAAGTGGTAATGGTAGGGTAAGTGTGTTTGAAACCAAGAAGAGTATTTTCAGGGGGATTAATGACAATGCAGCCTGCAACCATACCAGTGTGGTGTCCAATCCCATCAGATCTCAGAAATTAAGCAGAGTTGGGCCTAGTTAGTACTTGGATAGGAGACCACCTGGGAACACCAGATGCTGTAGGCTTGGGAGAAGGACCCAGCAACCCACTCCAGAAAAAAAAAAAAAAAAAACTTTTTTTAAATCAGCCATTGAAAACCTTATAAATAGCAAAGAAGCACTAAAAATACTGTTTCTCCTGTTGAATGTAGGGTCACTATGAGTGGGACACTGACTCTATGGAACGTAACAACAATAACAATGGCAATGTGTCTTTTGTTTTAATAATATTTTTTACATTTAAACATTAGCCATAATTTTGGATCACAACTCATATAGCAAGCCCCTTTTGCCATATAAGGAAACATAGTCGCAGATTCTGTGGATTAGAACACGCACAATTTTGGGGTGCCATTACTCAGTATATCATACTTTAAAATTCCATATCTAGTTTCAGATCCGCAGTATACCACGTTGCCTAAACACGGAAGGACCATAAATTCTACTTGTATGAAATTAATGTTATTAGATTTTACCAAATTCTTGTGATTCATTTAATTGCTAAATCTCCATTTGAATTTTCTTTGTTTTTGAATAAGCATTCCCAAATTAAAATTACTCAACCTAGAAATATGTTATTTATCTAAGGCTTTTCCTGAACCTCATTCCTCACACATATCCAGTGATTAAATCTCATTATTCTTTTCTCCTTCATATCTCCATCAGTGCTGGATCACTTCAGGAATACTGAACATTGAATTGGGGCAAATGTGGAAACAAATATGGGAGGCAAAATTTTTAAGAATGGCATATATTCTTCAAGAATCCTAACACTTGTAGCTCTTTTTTGGTAAGCATACTACATTTCATCAGTGTTTAAGTACTTGTAATTACCAAAATTTGATGCTTTTTTTGTCTTTCTGTTTCTCCACTATGTAAACTGGGTCTACAGCCATACTAACCTGGCATCTAATTTCATTTGATCTGGGAATCTAAGCAGGGTCAAGTCTGGTTAGTACTTGACGTGAGACCACTAGAAAATACCAGGTGCTGCACACTTGGGAGAAGGATCTGGAAGCCCACTAAAAAACAATCAGCCATCAAAAACCCTATGAAAATCAGAGAAGCACTGACAATAGTGCTGTGCGTCTCACAGTGTTCGTTAGGGTCTTCTTTTGTTTTACATAGGGTCGCTATGAGTCAAACCTAACACAACAGCACTAACAACATATTTAGTTTACAAAAGTAGGAATTATGATAAAGTTAATCCAGGTAATGGACAATCAGTGAAGACTTGGCTGTTCAATTATTTAGGGAGTAAAGAAATTATTTGCCAGTAAAACTACTGGTAAGATTTAGCAAAATATGAATATATCACTCCATTACTGAAGGTAAGTATATATAGTTTCCCACACTCTATTCCAGCCAGTCATGTATTCCTCATCTCTGTGACATATATTGTTATTTGGTTAGGTGGCATAGAGTTGAGTCTGACTCATAGCAACCTTATGCAGCACAGAACAAAACACTCTCTGACATTGTGTCATGCACACAATCTTTTTTATGTTTAATTCTATTGTTGCAGACACTATGTCCATCTATGTAGTTGAAGGTCTTCCTTTTTTTGTGTTGGACATGCACTTTCCCAAACATGATGTCCTTCATCAGGGACTAGTCCCTTCTGGCAACATGTTGAAAATATATAAGGTACATTCTAGCCATCCTTGCTTCCAAGGAGCACTCTGGTTGTACTTCTTCTAGTATGGATATTAGTTATTCTGGGATAACATGGCATATTCAAAGCTCATCTACAGCACCATAATTCAAAAGCATCAATTCTTCTGTCTCCCTTATTCACTGTCCCTGTCCAGCTTTCACAAGCATATGACTCAATGGAAACTAAGATGGCATGAGTCAGGCACACTTCATCTTCAATGTGACATCTTTATATTTCAACACTTTAAAGAGGTCCTTTATAACAGCTTTTCCCAATGCAATATGTCTTTTGATTTATAAAGCCTGCTGGATATAGCCAGGTAGAGCCTGAGGGCATCTGGAAGCATCACAAAAAACTATTTATACCTAAGGAGCTAAGAGTGCAATGGAGGTGAAGGTTGTTATTATGAAGGGCCTCTGAGAGGACACAGAAATATTGGACACCTTCTTGAAAAAGACCAAACAGCTGGTGCTGGGACAATGTATTTGGGATGTGAGATGTTCCTTATCATAGTCCTTGGACTTGAACTTCTTCCTTTCATTCCTCTCTTGAGGAATACAGTTTCTCAAAGGCTTTTGTTAGTTGAATCATGGAAAGAGGTAGGGGAACGAATAAAAGTAAGATTGTTCTTTTAAATGAAAAAAAATCAAAACATAAAAGAAGAAAAAACCCAGAAACCTTAGAGATGAAGGGTAGAGTAGGAGGAGATGTAGTATAACCCAACTCAGAACAATTGCCAGGAATTGCGTTTTGGGATTCAGAGTTAGCAACAGGCTCTAAAGAAGCTGTATTTTCCCTTTCTTTTCTTTTTTCTTTTCTTTCTTCCTTTCTTGAGACAGTCTACTTCCAGTCTATAAAATCTATTATGTGGCCCAAGCTGGCCTCAGTTTTTTGATCATTCTGCCTCAATCTCCCAAATTTTGGGATTACAGGTGTGGCCATTATGCCCAGCTAAACCATAATTTGTAGTCTTGTGAAATTCTATTTATTCCTTTTTTTGTGTTTCATAAGAATCTCAGATTTTGCCAGGCACCATGGCCCACACTTGTAATCCCAATGACTTGGGAGGTAGAGCAGGAGACCAGAGGCAGTCTGCTTAATTTAGCAAGACCTTGCCTAAAAAATGTTAAAAAATGGGCTAGGGGTACAGCTCAGTGGTACAGCACTTGCAAAGCATGCAAGTGCGAAGCAGTGTTAAAGAAAAAAGGATGTCAGGTTTCAAGTAGTTGATACTAATGTTTTCTGAAGTGCTTCACTGTATGTTCCACCATAGTTGTCTGACTTGTGATTCTGTTGGTTAGATCAGAGCACAACTCTTCAACCTTATTCAAACATTTCTGTCACAAACATCTTATGAAATTGGGAGCCCTAGCATTTTGGTTACATTTTGCGTTTGAATGTAATATTCTATGTTGTTGTTAGGTGCCGACGAGTCAGGTCAGACTCATAGCAACCATCATAGGGTTTTCAATGGCAGATTGTTTCAAGATTGCTTTGGGAGTAGATTGTCATGTCCTTCTCCCATTAATGTTATATATAGTATACTCATGTTATAAAGCATATATTTTCAAATTCCACGGACACACCATATAAAAATTAATTCTCTCCCTCCAGCCTTGGATTTCAGATCTCCAAGTAATCATTAAATTTTTTCCTGGTATTTTGGTGATTATCCAAATACTGTCATGGCCTATGTCTGCACAGCTGGCAATTCTTAAACCATGCTTCTTAAACTTTAATGTCCATGTAGGAATTCTAAGTTTAAATACAGAATCCTGAGCCCCATATCAGAGATTCTGAATCCATAGTCATGGATTAGGTTAGATAATCTGCACATTTAATAGGCTTCCAAGTATTTCTGATGCTATTGGTACAAGCTCAACTTTACACAGCAATGCTTTTCACCATAAATGCAACAAGCAAGCTACTACACTTTTTAAAATGATGTTAATGCTAAATATTTCATATGGCTATTTTAGGTCTCAAGTAACTAGTAAACTGCAATAGAAATTTCTGGAATTATCATCAGGTTTCCTCCTGGATATACAATGAGAATGACTGATTTAGGATAAGTCATTACAAATTCAAAATTCATTTTTTCTGCTACCTCCTAAGGTAAATCTCAAATATCAGAACAATCACCCTTGCCAATTATGCAGCAATGATTAAAGAATATCTGGTGACTCAAATGATTATTATTCCTCCTCCTCTTCCTCCTCCTCCACTGCTGCTGCTGCTGCTTCTGCTGCCGCTGCCACCGCCTCCACTTCTCCTCCCTCCCCCTTCCCTTTCCACTCCCTCTCCTCCTCCTCCTCCTCCTCCTCCTCCTTCTTCTTCTTCCTCTTCCTCTTCCTCTTCTTTCAGTAGTAGGATGTTGAACCCAGGGTTTCACACATGCTAAGAATGTGTTCTACTACTGAGCTATCCCCCCACCCCATTTTGTCATTATCATTATTATTTTGAGACAGGGCTATTCCAAATTTTGTGGACTGCCTCTGGCCTTGAACTCATGATCCTCCTGCCTCACTCTCTTCAATAGCATGCTTGAAATGTGATCAAGAAAATTTTAGTTATGATGTCCCTGATAAATGAGGAAGGACAGAGATTACACTTTAAGTAAATGTAGCATTTTCAATAACATGTATGATCTATAAATACTTCCCCAAATATGCTCTAAAAAGAAACTTTAAAAAAATCCAGGGTGTGCTTTTGAAGAGTGAAGTTCTCTAACTCAAGTTTCTAATCAATACTTTTATAGAGAGAGGAATAAAAAATTCTCTTTATGGCTGCAATATTTAGGCCGTTTCCTCCAAAGAGGATTTTTGCCCTACACATATAAAACCTATGAAAGCAGAAGCATATATAATAAGTACTTATAAACTCTTCTGATGTTTTATTATGAAGAATTTTTTGTTGACTCAACTGAAATCAGAAAACCCATTACTTACTGTTTCAGAATTATAAGGTGCGTTCTCTCTCTCTCTCTCTCTCTCTCTCTCTCTCCCCCCTCCCCCTCCATCCTCTCACTCTCTGGAAATGCTCAAAAGAAATATATTTGACAATTTTGGGAGAAGAAAAGAAAGGAAATTAATCACTTGAATTTAATTTTTTGTTGTATATTTAAGTTAAATCATTATTTGTAAAGTGATAAATGCACACCAAATAAACATTCTTTAAAGAATCACATTATATCCGGGTGGGGGTGGCAGTGGCACACACCTGTAATCCCAGCAGCTCGGGAGGCAGAAGCTGGAGGATCACAAGTTCAAGACCAGAGGCAGTCTGCATAATTTAGCGAGACCCTCTTTCAAAAAGTAAAAAGAATGGGCTGGGGGCACAGCTCAGAGGTCCAATACTTGCAAAAACATGCAGGCGTGAGGCCCTGGGTTCAACCCCCAGTACTGCCAAAAAAAAAAAAAAAAAAAAAAAAAAAAAAAAAAAAAAAAAAGAAAGAAAAGAAAAAAGAAAGAAAAAAAAAGAAATAATATTATATTGTTCACTCTGACATAAGTATGATTTGAAAATGCATATCCAATATGTCCTGGGAAGTCACTGAGTTAACTGTTCCTATTAATTGAATTCCCACATATGCCTGTCAGTGTGCCATACTGTGAGGGCTTGCCTGTTGCTGTGATGCTACAAGTATTACAGATACCATCATGATCACCCAGCCCATTGGTCAGGCTTCCATTGAGCTTCCAGATTAAGACAGACTAGGGAGAAGGACATGGCAGCCAGTTCCCAAAACACTTAGCAATTGAAAACCCTATGAATAGCAGAGAAACACTATCAGCTATAGTGCCATAAAATGACTCCCCCCAGGTTTAGAAGGCACTCAAAAGAAAACTGGGGAAGAGTTTCTTTCTGAAAGTAGAGTTTACCTTAATGATTGGAATGGAATAAAGACCCAGGGACCTACATTTGCTGATGTGGCATGAATAAAATGAGAAGGAACAACTGTAAACATTCATTAATAATTGAAACATGGAATGTACTTAGTATGAATCAAGGAAAATTGTATATTGTCAAAAGGGAAATGGAGCACATAAACATCAACATTCTAGGCATCAGTGAGCCAAAATGGACTGGCATGGGCCATTTTGGATCAGATAGTTATATGTCTACTATGCCAGCAATGAAAACATAAAGAGAAATGGGGTTGCATTCATCATCAAAGATATTTCAAGATCGATCCTGAAGTACAATGAGATCAGTGACAGAATAATATTCATATATCCACACGGAAGGCCAGTTAATATGACTATTATTCAAATTTACACACCCACTACTAAGGCCACAAATAAAGAAATGGTAGATTTTTACCAGCTTCTGCAATTTGAAATAGATCAAACATGCAATCTGGATGTACTGATGATTACTGGTGAGTGAAATGCAAATACTGGAAACAAAGAAGAAGGCTCAGGTACTTGTAAAATATGGGATTGGTGACAGAAAAGATGCTGGAGATGGCATGATAGAATTTTTTCAGACCAATGACTTTTACATCGCAAATACATTTTTTAACCAACATAAATGGTGACTATACACATGGAATTCACCAGATGGAACATACAGGAACCAAATTGACTACATTTGTAGAAAGAGACAATGGAAAACCTCAATATCAAATATCAGAACAACACTATGTGCTGACTATGGATCAGACCACCAACTATTCATTTGCAGGTTGAAACTGAAACTGCAGAAAATTAGAATAAACATGTGCAAGGTATGACCCTGAATATGAAGTATAACCCACCTGAGTTCAGAGGACACATACGAACAGGTTTGATGCATTAGATGCTACTGGTAGTAGATCAAAGGAGCCATTGCATGACATCACAGACATAATTCATGAGGAATGCAAAAGATTATTAAAAATAAAGAAAAAAAGAAAAGACAAAATTATATATGAAGAGACTCTGAAACTTCCCCTTGAATGTTGAACAGAAAAAGGACAAAATAGCAGATCTTCTCTTGAAAAAGAAGGGCTTGATATGAAAATACTTCTTTTTCTTTCCTCTTGTAAATTATTTATTTCAGGTATTTTGCCACAGCAATACACAAGCTAACACCAAATCTAGCAAGCACATTTAATGTAGTCACTTCTCCTGTGTGTGGAAGTTACCAATTGCATTATATATATATATAGATAGATAGATAGATAGATAGATAGATAGATAGATAAAATATATATTTGGAAATTTTTAATGTACACTTTAATGTGATTCATTCTTACATGCATTTCATTGTGACATTTCCATATATGCATTTTGTTGTAGATTATTCTTATAGGTTCCCCCTTACCCTCTTGTATGCTTCCCACCATCTCACCCCCCCATCAAAGACTTCTCTACCATTTACTTGTCTTTTTATGGTAATATTTTTCTATATGTCCTTGGGTTCCAGATCTGTTTAAGATAGCAACTTTTCCTTTAGTGAACTTTCTTTTTACCTTGTCAGAATTATTATATGCATTTTCTAGACCATCTATAATAACACCATTCTTAGCTTTTTTCTTTTATTTTGATCTGAGCTTTGTATAGGATTTTTTCCTTCTTATAATTTTGATTCCACATATGAATGAGAACATGTGGTGTTTCTCTTTCTGAAATTGTGCTCATTCACTTAAAATAATTTTCTCCAATTCCATCCTTTTTGCTGTGAATGGCTTATTTCAGTTTTTTTTTTTATTGCTGAGTAGTATTCCATTGTGTATATGTACCATAGGTTTTTTATCCATTCTTCTATTGAAGGGCACTCTGGTTGATTCCATATCCTTGCTATTGTGAAAAGTGTTGCATTGAACATGGAGATGTATGTGTCTCTGTGGTATAATGACACATCTCCCTTTGGGTAAATTCCCAATAGTGTTATATCCAGGTCATATGTTAGATCTATTTTCAGTTTTTTAAGATACCTCCATATTGATTTCCACAGTGGTTGGACCAATTTACAGCTCCACCAACAATGTAAGAGTGTACCCTTTGCCCGCAACCTCACCAGTATTTGTTGTTATTTGTTTTATTGATCTTGGCCATTCCAACTGGTGTAAGGTGAAATCTCAGAGTTGTTTTAATTTGCATTTCCCTAATGGCTAGGGATACTGAGCATTTCTTCATGTGTTTCATGGATTTAACAGACCTCTTCATTTGAGAACTATCTACTCAGTTTCTTTGCCCATTTGTGTATTGGGTTATTTGTTTTTTTGAGCTTTTTTCTAGAGTTTTTTTCTTGAGTTCTTTATAAATTCTAGTAATTAGACCTTTGTCTGATGTATAGGATGTGAAGATTTTTTCCCATTCAGTGGGGGTTTCCTTGACTCTGTTAATCCTTTCTTTTGCTGTAAAGCAGCTTTTACTGAAATCATTTCCTCTTAGATCTGGAACAAGAAAAGGATGCCCTCTCTCTCCTATTCTATTTAACATAGTAATTGAAGTCCTTGCCAAGGCAATCGGACAAAAGAAAGTAATTAAAGGGATACAGATTGTCAATGAAGAGGTCAAATTATCCTTATTTGCAGATGATATGATCCTATACCTGAAAGATGCCAAACCCTCAACCAGAAAACCTCTAGAACTAATTAACTCCTTCAGCAAAATCGCAGCTTATAGAATCAACACACAAAACTCAATTGCTTTTCTTTACACCAACTACAAACAGGAAGAGAAGAAAATTTCAGAAAAAATACCATTCAAGATAGCCCACCAGAAAATTAAATACCTTGGAATCAATCTAACCAAAGACCCTTCAGATCTCTACAAGGAAATTTTCAAAACATTAAAGAAAGAAATAGCAGAGGACACTGACTAACCTAGATGTTACATATTGTTACTTCCTCCATACACTGTTGATTGAAACTGTTAAGACAGTCCATACGGTCCATAGAAGAGTATATGTGGGGAGGGAAGTTTGATTTGACAAAAAATGTTAAATAGGATATACATTTATGGTGAATTTTTGAGAACATGTATTTGACATAAACTTTTTATTTATTCTAAGATTTATGAATACGCATTTGACTTCTCTAAAAACCAAAAGGCACTATTAGCATATATGACATGGGTAAAATAGCTTGCTTACATAAAGAATTGTTTTTGTTGTTGTTAGGTGCCACCAAGTCATGTCTGACTCATAGGATTTTCTCAGGCTGATTGTTTCAGGATTTCCTCTGAAGTGGATTGCCACATGCTTCTCCCATATTTGCAGTGCTGGGAATTGAACTCAGTACCTCAGAGAGTACAGAAAAGTGCTCTACTAACTGAGCTAAATCTTAGCCCACATAGAGTATTAGTATTATACAAATATAATAGACATGGTATACTGAGTTAACACAAGAGAGTCTGTAGAATGGTTGGTAGTAAGTTCCTAATAAAAAGAATTGGGAGAAGGATGTGGCAACACACTCCCAAAAATCAATCCCTCATAGAAAACCCTATGAATAGCAGAGAAGCACTGACAATCGTGTTCTGCCTGTTTAGGTAGGGTGGCTATGAGTCAGACACCAACTCGAAGGCACCTAACAACAATAACAAGAACAAGAACACTATTTTAAAAAGAAGACACTCCATAAAAATATATGCCATAAATATGCAACCCACAGAACAATCAAGATGAGATTCTGTTGGTCTTTGACTACTTATTTTTCCATCTCTTCAACAGTTGCTCAAGTAGCTAAGTAGACAACTGTGTTAGTGATCTGTTTACATAAAAGCTTTATATAGTCATTATGAAACTTGGCATTTGTTAAAACATCTCAAGGGAAAACATTTTTCTCAATCTTTGTGCTTTATCTTCTATCTAATTCTATAGTAAGCTAGACTACTTATGACATTTTACCTTTTTTTTCTTGGAACTAGATGAAAAGTTTCTATTGTTCTGCATGCTGGTGTCTCTGGTGGTGATATGCTATAGACTTAAAGGAAACTTAGCACTTTTTAACAGCTGGAAGGCCAGCACTCAATATTTATCTTGAAGTTGCCATGACTACTAATGCAGGCAAAATTTCCTGAAAAGTTCAAGAGAGTAGTCACCAGAAAAGCACAAGTGGGCTCATTAATGTTTTTAACAATTAACAACAGTGAAAATTAGTGACTGAATGTGCTGTTTTGATTTTTCATTCTGTTGATCTACTAAATATAAGTGAGACGAGGATATGTAGATATGTATATATCTTGAGAAGTGTCATTCTTCCACAAAGAAAATTACTCAGAACTTATTCCATTATCACCTGAAAATTTCGATTTAAATAACATCTGGGTACTATTTTTTTTACCCAAATCCAGAGGGCCATAAGTCTCTGCTACTTGGTAAATATTTGTATTATGTTTGTTGTTATTAGGTGCTGTGGAGTCTGTATCCAAGTCGTAGAGATCCTATGTAAAATGGAACACTATTGTCAGTGCTTCTCTGCTATTCATAGGGTTTTCAATGGCTGATTGATATTTTATGTTTTTTAGGAGTGGTTTGCTGAATCCTTCTCCCAAGCCTATAGGACCTGGTGTTCCCCAGTATTCTCCCATCCAAGTACTAACCAGGTCCAACCCTGCTTAGCTTCCAAGATCTGATGGGTTCAGATGCCATGGTGATATGGCTGCAGACTATTATGTTTAGATATGTTAAATACTACTACAAACATATAACATACAATTAACTTCATATGGGGGTGAGTGTGGGTCCAATACAGTTTTGTTCAGGATAAAAAGAGGATTTGTGTTCTCAAGATTAATCCACAGTTTGGTTTGAACTTTTACCACTTAAAAACAGTGTTTGTATCTTAAATATTACATCGTTAGGAAGTCTGGACTATTTTATTTTAAGTTTATTGACCTATAAGAATATGGTCATAAAAGTAAATTCAATTTCATTCAAAGCCTTTTTATTAAATAAATTAATATTGCCCTTATAGTGATGCAATCAGGTAACAGAACAGAATATACAAATGCTTTTCACTCAAAAATATAAAAAAGAACACCTAAGAGGCCTGAAGAATTTGTAACTGAGTCTCAACACTGATTCACCTGAATAATAGAAGAATTCATGGACAGAAATGATCCCATTTTTCATGGCTTTCCTAGGCCATGCTGTTAATGACCTTCATAATTTGGTGGATTATGGTCATTAATTTATATAGTACATCCTTGCTTTTTAGCAATATGACAAAAAATCTCCAAATCCCTAGTTTTTCTTCCTATATTACTGAATTATTAAGTTTTTTGGGAAAGAGAACAGTAATTTTATTCATCTACTAATCACACAGCCTTGTTCATTCTGGGAGATTATCTCCTGCTTTCTGTCATGATACTTAAGCATTTTTAAATCCTTGTTATCTACCCATAAAAATTGAAGAAACATTCTCATTTTTACATTAAAGTCACATTCTGTATTCCAGTATCAGTATTAATAATGTGCACAATTGCTCAAAAAATCTAAATAATGTATTGCAACTTGAGGAAAATGTGAAACTCCAGATAGCTTAAATTCATTGGATTAAATATTGCCATTTTAATGCTATTTTATGTAATTCTATGGCATTTATATTTTTAAATTACCAGTGCTATGCAGAGAGCTTAGGATGCTTCATCAATGTCATCCTCTTAGGATGAAGACTCTAAATGTTGGGTCTTCCAGAAAAATTTATGGTGAGACATCTGCATTTTCTGGGAAATAACCTACTCTTATTATTTTTAAGTTATGTTTCTTATTGCTAAAAATTGTGTGTGTGTGTGTGTGTGTGTGTGTGTGTGTGTGTGTGTTTTATGGTATAATATTTCACATAGGTCATTGCTTATAATAGAAAAAATTAAAATATAAATCAATATATATTTCATTGTCAATGCCTCTGGAAGACACCAGTTCAACTTCAGGATTTCTTTTCTCCACTTATTGGCTGAATGAATTTGAACATTTTCTTTCACCTTCCTGGGGTCATGTTTCCTTTTCTATAAAATGCAAGTTCTGCCTGCAAAATTATTAATCACTGAGCGAGATACTGTAAGTACAAAAGTGAGTAAATCTAAATTACTAATGTGTGGGAAAAATAATGCCTTTGTAGTGAAGGGAGTATTTAAATGGTATTACAAAAAACATGCTCTGAAACTGTAAAGGAATCATCAGCCTATCAACTTTGTATGGGGATGATTCTCTGAAGAGAAAATACTTATGGGAGTCATAGAGTTTGAGTTGTTTGTGCAGGATTTTAAAAAGCAGGATTTTAAAAGCAGGATTTTAAAAACTTTATTAAGATAATCTAGGTATAAGTCTCTACATAGAAGTCTTCTGAAGATTTGAAATGTAACAGACCTCACCCAAGTGGCCTGGGATTGGAAGTTTTCCAAGACGTGAAATTTTAGTGCTAAAATATAGATGATAAATATATGGAAAAATGCTCAACACCTTTAACCATCAGGGAAATGTAAATCTAAACTATATTATAAGTTTCTATCTCTCTACAGTCACAATAGCTATGATAAATGAGTAAATAAATAAATAAGCAACAAATCTGGTGAAAATGTGAGGAAAAATAAATTTTTGTACACTGTTAGTGGGAAAGTAAATTAGTATAGCCAGTATGGAAACAGTGTGCAGGTTCCTCTAACAGCACAAAATAGAACTACTTTATGATCTAGGTAGATATCTCCACCATTGGTGAGTATATATACCCAAAGGAAATAAAGTCAGCCTATAAAAGAGACAGGGGCTGGGATTTAGCTCAGTTGGTAGAACACTGCTCTGCAGTCTCTGAGGTCCTGAGTTCGATTCCCAGCACCACAAAAATGGAAGAAGGACGTGGCAACCCACTCCCAAGGCAATCCTGAAACAATCTGCCATTGAAAACCCTATGAGGGTTGCTATGAGTTGGACACGACTTGATGGCACCTAACAACAACAACAACAACATAAAAGAGACATGTGCATACCTATGTTTATTGCAGCACCATTCACAATAGTCAAGATGTGGAATACCCAAGATGCCCATCAAGAGATGTGTGGATAAAAATAATATGGTACACATACACAGTGTGATAGTATTCATTAATAAAGAGGAAAGAAATCCTCTCATTTCTTGGAAAATGTATGGAACTGAAGGAAATCATGTTGAATGAATTAAGTCAGACACTAAAAGACAAGTATTGCATGTTTTCTTTCATATGAAAATAAAACCTTTTACAAAATAACTGGAAAGCAGAAGAGGGCCTATTAGGGACTGGGAAGGGTATGAAAGGGAGGAGAGAGAGTACAAAGAGAAAAAGGATAGCAGAGAGGGTAGACAGGATCAATGCACAATATATGCACACATGGAAATGTCACAGTAGAAATCATTAATTTGTACACTTAATATCTACTTAAAAATAAAAAAGGAGTCATGAATGTAGCCTTTGTTGCTTGCTTTTGCATGAGGACTGAAATGTTGGCATGACTGCTAGACCATGAGATATGCATTGTAAAGAAGTCTAAGCAACAATGGTTGCAAAAGCAGCTAAGTCTCTAATAAATTTCTGATCACCAAATCAGTGACTGATTATTTTTTGGAAATAATTTATATGAAGAACAAACAAACTTCTATCTATTTATGCCACTATTTATTTTCACTCTCAGCTTCACTTAATGCTAATATATGTATGATAAATGTAACTTTCTCTTAGTTCATTAATTGTGTGGCTTTTAGCTTCATTAATTCTCTGTTTTGTTTGTTTTACAACACGTTAAGTAGTTTGGTGGAAGAAATAAACACCTAATTTTACAGCTTTTCCTTAATTTTTCCTGCTGCAACTTAATACACATAATGTTTTATAGAATTTTCTAATACTTTTGAGGCCTATAGCTATAGCAAATTTTGAGCAATGTAGAATAAATATCATTGAAATGCTTTAAAATCTTTTGGTATTTTAATAATCACAGATGATATAGTAGGTTGATAGATTTGAAGATTAAATAAAAATGACAGCAATATATCCATCATATTCCAGAGTTTGAGAGGTTTGTAAGACTATTAAATGATGAATTAAAAATAAGTATTTATGTTCAAGGTACCCATATTTAGAAGGGCATATAACTTTGATGAATATATAAATGTCTCAGCCATTTAAAAGTATCACAAACTTTGTGACTTTCTTTAATTTATTCATTTTTAAATGTTTTTGGACATATTTATCATTCCAAATGGATTGCAATGAAGATTTTATTAGAGTACTCAGTGTTTCTTCAGGCAAATAGAAATCTCTTCAATTAAGCTAGTAGTGATGTAAAATCATTTTTTGGAAGTTATTCAATATATGGACAGATAATTTACGTTATGCCCTAATTTAGCCTTCAAAAACATTCCCTTTTATATTAATTGTACTTGCTTTATTTTCTTGGTTTAAATTCAATGGCTCAAAATATTTAATTGTTAAGGGTATTTAATATGAATTATAGTGTGCAAGATATTCAGCTCATAACTCTAAACATGTGTAATATTTCTTGGCAATTGAATTGTAACATTGACATCTTCAGTTTTATATTTTCTTTAAAAACCTGATTATTAATAATAATTGTGGAAATAATTGTTAACTATTGTAAATATTGAGTAAAATAATTTTAAGCAGTATAATGTCACTGCTAATAAATTATGGAATTGTGATTTCCTTTGTACATTTTTGGAATTGTCTCACATTTTTAATTTGGGGAATTTACCATAAAATATTGGGTATTTAAACAATGAGTTTCTAAATAAAACTATGAAAGTGCAATCAAAATTCCTGTCTGTTTTCAAATAAATGTGAAATAAAAATGGGCAATATAAAGGCAATATCTGGTTGGCACTAGTACTCTTTTTCAGGTTTTAAAGAAATTCTATTGTTTTATTTGTCTAAATACAAATAGTAAATGATTAAGTAAATATACTTAAAAGATACTCAGTGAATTTTGGTGGTGCATCAAATAGCAAAAATGTAAAATAGAAATAAATGGCTAAAGTGAAAGAATATGAGATATTAATTACATTTTGCTATTTTATTTTCATATGTTAGTATTTTGTTGAATTTTATGTCACTTCATGTTATTCATTATACTGAATATAATTAGCAGTATCTAGGACTATTTATAACAACTATAAATAGTTTATTAATTTATTATTAGACACAAACAAATATATCTCTAAATAGAAGTAAGACACCCTGTAAAAAAAAAATAATGGTGAGGAACTTGTCCTATCAAATACTAGGATAACATACAGGCACTTCCCAATGATCACAGTTGTTTAAGATGAGAGAGAAAAGAGAGAGAGAGCGAGCGAGAGAGTCCATGTAAGAACAAATCATACAAAACAGTTATATTAATCAATGGGAAAAGTTATTATTGTTCCAGGACATTTAAGATATTTTTCTTAAAATGATGTACTCTTAAATTTGCTTACAAATATCCTCAGGCTGCCTCTTGCCTGAAACTTTTGATCCTTCGGCTTCTACCTACTGAGTGGCCGGAATTACAGGAATGCACCACCATGCCTGTGCTGCACAAAAATTTTTTTAATTATTATTTTAAATTATTGTTATTAAAAATAATAGTGTTATATACACAAATGTCATAAAGAAACATTAAATTGTACACTGTTGTTAGGTGCCATGGAGTCGGACTCAAAGTGACCCTAAGTAGAAAGGACAAAAGACTACCCAAAACTGCGCCATGCCTGGCACCATTGTCAGTGCTTTTCTGCTCTTCATAGGGTTTTCAATGGCTGATTGTCTTTGGAGTGGGATGCTCAGTCCTTCTCCCAAGTCTAAAGCACCAGGTGTCCCCAGGTGGTCTCCCTTCCAAGTACTAAGTAGCCCACGCCCTGCTTAGCTTCTGAAATCTAGTAAGATCAGCTGCCAGGGGGATATGGTTATAGGCAAGTTGTACACTAACAAGAAAGAAGGAAGGAAAGAAAGAAGGAAGGAAGGAAGGGTGGGTTAAAATATTACATTTATTTATACCTTATTAAGTGTATCTTAAATGTTGTTTATCTTCCTCTTCTGGTGTATCATTTCTGATATGGAATGAGGACTTCATTTATGTCTTAGAGAGTTGTATTTTCTAAGTCTGGATCAGTTGGATTTTATGTTTTGTAATTTCAGTGTCTTGAAATATCTCAGCTTCTTCAATATGAAAAATTTAGTTGGTGTTACTTCCACTGGAACATCTTTATTTCCTTTTCCTTATTTACGCTGATGAATTCACCTTCACTGAATTCCTTTGGTTGTATATCTAGTGTCTCTCCAAAAGCAAGTGTCAACAGTCCCGTAGTCAGCTAATTCCATTTACATTTGGTACACTTCCAACATTATCACTTTTCATTTCTGTGCTACATTTTCATTTTTGTGAGTGAATCCTTTATTTGATTATCCTTTTATATGTAATGTCACAAGTATATTAGAAGGACGCAATGAGAAAACACAACTACTTTGCTCTGTATGAACTAAATAATTGACACACAGTGATCATTCTTCAATGTGGAAAGAAGTATCATAATTTGTGTCTGATGAAGATGTGCACCTTTTATTTAGTTTTTGATTAAGTGGAGTGAAAAGCAAACAGTGACATTTGTACTTTATGCAATTACAAAAATATACCCCAGTGACTAAATTTTAAATTATGTTATTGGGAGGTTGGTGTCGCTTAAATGAAGAGAGAATAGAAAGCTCGGGTATAGCAGCAAATGAAGACAAGTCAATAGAATATTAAACTTTTTTTTTAATTAGGTATAGAGGGGTTAAACTCAGAGCCTTGTGCATACTTTGCAGGTCCCAACCACTAAGCTGCACCCTTAACCCTTTTTATTTTTTTGTCTTGAGACAAGTTCTCACTAAGTTCTGCAGGCTGCCTTTGGCCTCACCCTTCTGCCTCTACTTCCCAATTTTCTGTGATTACAGGTGTGTGCCACAATTCCTGTCTAGAAACATTTCTTTAGTAAAGTTAGAAAACATGTTCTCTACATGGAGTTTTGTACAACTGGGTACTTTCTCTAAGTACAAACAAAAAAAGATGTGACAAAATTTTAAATATTAAAGCAAAACTATAAAATTAACAGAAGAAAATTTAATTAATACCTTTATGAATGTTGGATAAGAATACATTATTTTTAAATCAATTTTTCATCATCCTCATTTCACCAAATTTTTTAAATGTTCTTTTAAATTTTATTGTTTTGTTTGTTTTTTGTTGTGCAGGAGGACAGAATGCACCATTGAGCTGTACTGACAGCCCCTTTTGTTTTTATTTTTTTGTTGTTGTTTTGTATGAAACAAGATCTCACTAAACTGTGCCACATAGCCCAACATAATGTTTTAATCAACAAAAACAGTATAAATTTATGATGTATACCATGATGTTGTGATATATGTAAAGATTGTAGGGTACTTAAGGCAAGCTAATTAATATATGCATTATATCACATGTATTTTATTTTGGGGGTATAGGTATCATGAGAACATTTAAAATCTACTCTACCAGAAATTGTTAAGTAAACAATATATTAATATAATTACCGTGATGTACAATAGATCTGTTAAAATTATTTTTGTCTTATAAAAGTTTTGTACAGTTTACCAACATTTCCCCAATCCCTTCATTTGGTAGTCTCTGGTAAGCACCATTCTATTCTCTGCTTTTATGAGTTCAACTTTTAGAGATTCCACAGATAAATGAGATCACTGCAGTATTCATCTTACTCATCTTGGGTAATTTTTCTTAACATAATGTCCTCCAGTGTCTTCCATATCATGACATTGTTTATTTGACCATGGGAAATGTTAATATGATCCTAAAACCCAATAAACAAGAGCTGTCTTCAGAGAATAAATATCCTTCTGTGCATTTCTTCAACTTCATCCCCATCATTCTTATCCTTCTCATTTATTACTGAACATTAAAGGAAAATTAAAGGATATCATAAACTGAGATAGAACATCTAGAATACATGTGACTGGAATAAAAGATTTTTAGAAATCAGTAAGAAAAATCAGTAACCTAGTAAAAAAATAGCAATTACCTGAAGAAATAAATGAGATAACAAGTAACCATATGAAAAGGAGCTCAGCCTAAATAATATTTAGATAAATCACCTCTACCATAATTTTAAATAGCAATGTTTATTTTGAGATGGACGTGAAACACTGTCAACACAGAATATTTACAAGAGCTAAAAATGTGCATCCTCCATTAAACATAAATTGCATTGTTTTGAAGAATGGTACACACAAAATTCAAAATTCTACTTGTGCTTAAAGCAGGAGATGATGAATATAATTGGTGATATTATAAAATTAAGGAAAAATGATGTGTTTCATATACTAGTTGGTCTACACTGGTGTTCATAACATCATTAATTAAGAAAGTCAGAATGATTCCCACAGTGTAAACTCTGGAACCTATGAATATATAATATCACATAATAAAAAGATTTTGTACACAACTTTGAAGTTACGTACTATAAATAAGAAGATTATCATGGGTTATCTTGGTAGGCCAAATTTAACTACATGAGCCCTTAGGAAGAGAGATTTTTTTTTTTTTTAATAGCTGAAGTCAAATACATGTTGCAAGGGGAGAAGTTGCAGAGATTCAAAGGTTAAGTGAGACTCCATCTATGCTTGCTGGGGAGGATTGGGGCACCTAGAGAACATGAGAAGTCATGCTGGCAACTGCTAGGAAGAAGATTCCAGGGCCGTGGCAGGTAGCCTGCAAGGAAATGGAGCCATTACTCCTACATATGCAAAAAAGTAACTTTGGCCAGCAATCTGAGTGCATTTGGCAGCCAATTCATCTCTAGAGACTACTGAAAGGAGATCAATTTTGCTGATACTATAATTTTGACATTGTGAGACTTTAAGCAGAGGACCTAATTACTTATACTGTACTTGGACTTCTAACCTACAGAACTATGAGATAATAAATGGGTGTTGTTTGATGGCACTAAACGTATGGTTATTTATGAGCAGAAATGAAAAACCAACATGCTATGTGTGTATATACTTCCATGTATTTAAATAACCATAATTTATTCATTGTTTTATCTAACATAAGTTTAGGAAAAATTAGTAAACTCAACTTTTTAAACTTTAACTTTTTTTTCTACTTAGTGTCACATCAAGATTTATAATCCAAATTTTATACTATTTTGAAAAATAAAAATAAGAACATTAAATATTTGTATTAGGGATAAGTTGAGTTTGTACTTGATGGAAATTCATAGAATTATGACTTCCAAAATTAAAGATAATTTGCTGTGCAGTTGTTAATCAAAGAAAAGTTTGAAAGTACAGTTGATAATACATTATAAGATTCTTGTCCACTTCAAAGTATTTTTGTACTATCCATGTTTTTCTCATAAAAACAATAAAGTGAGAATGTATGTCACTAGTTCTGTTTCTAAATTAACTCAAATATATTTTTAGTAGAGCAGATGATTGTTATTCTTGTTTTGAAATTTTACCAATAATATTTTTGTGGAATTTTTATGGTTTAATAATTTTATATGAAATAACTTAAGGAAGAGGTCAGTAAACTCTGACCCAAAAGCCAAATCTGGTCTGTCTTCTGTTTTTATGATAACTTACATTGAAACACAGTATCCATTCATTTATTTATTTTCTATGGCTGCTTTCATGCTACAAGAAAAGTTGAGTAGTTGGGACAAAAACAGTATAGTTGACAACTTTTAAATTATTTACCATTTGGCTTTTACACTAAAGTTTTCAAAACTCTGATTTAGGGTAACATGTAACTGAAATGTTCATGATATATTCATAGTATGAAAACTATCACAGATTAAATAGTGATGATAAATTATTTTTATAAAGATGACCCATATTCAATGACCATACAATTGTCAAATAATGCATAGTTTCAGAAGTTTTCAGAGATTTTAAAAACTCTTAATTGTAAGAGATATTTTGACAAAGAAAGTACAGAAATTAAAAAATATGGACCCTTGCATATGAATCTATTAAAGTATCTAAATAGTTGTCCATTTGTGCCCTTATAAAAGAATACCACAAACTGAATAGTTTATAAATAACAGAAATATATTACCCACTGATCCAGAGGATGATAAGTCTAAGATCAAGGCATGGCTATCTGGTCTGGTGAGAGCCTTCTTGATGCATCCTCACATGGCAGAAGACAAAAGGGCACAAGCAGAGCAATTCTATCCATAGTACTTCCTTAAAAGGTACATAATCCCATTCATGAATAAGGGACTGTCATGGCCTAATGATTTCTAAAAGGCTCTATCTCTTAACACTATCACATTGATAACTACTGCATTTTGAAAAGATCATATTAAACCCATTTTAGAAAGATCATATTAAACTCATAGAAAAAGTATTCCACAAAGATCAATGTACTCTATAGTGTCTTTTATATATATATTTTCAGTTTTGTAAGATTTGTTTCTCTTTCTGTTGTTTTTGAACAAATTACCAGTCCTTGGTTTGTTTCATTATTAGTTGTTTCATTTATATACAAGGATAGCTAATTTTCTTTTCAAAAATAATTTAAAAAAGGGAAGCAACTAAAATTTG
>VMDO01013353.1:6390-58621 GCA_007922755.1 Pedetes capensis
GCCGTCGAGTCGGTATCCAACTCATAGTGACCCTCTGTACAACAGGGGAAACACTATTGTCAGTGCTTCTCTGCTGTTCATAGGGTTTTCAATGGCAGATTGATTTTTGGGAGGGGGTTGCCAGGTCCTTCTCCCAAGCCTACAGCTTCTGGTGTTCCCAGGCGGTCTCCCATCCAGGTACTAACCAGGCCCGACCCTGTTTAGCTTCCGAGATCTGATGGGATCGGATGCCACAGGGCTATGGCTGCAGGCCTAGTGGAAGATGGCAATGGAAATTACAGAAGAAGCTGAGATATCATGGTGGGGTGTATGTTAAGAGGAACCATAATCCACATTAGAGAATTAGTTCCAGATACTGTGAGTTGTTAAAGGCAACCTTTATCAGAGCTACCTGGTGTCCTGACAGGATGTCACTCTGAACAGATGTAATTTCACCACCATCATTTACAACTCATCTGGCAAGAAGACATTTAGGTGACTGGGGAAGCATTGCTCCCTGAAAAATTCACATTCCCTTCTAAAAATGTCTCCTTTGAGTTATCTCAAGACATAGTAATTTCTTTGTGATTTAGATGGTGGAGTGTTGATATTTACTGGAATCCAGCCTTCCCTTGGACCACCTCAAGAGATTACGTATGTTGATCAAGGTTATGTGATAGAATTTGAACCCAGATTTCTGGGACTTGCTTTCACCCCAGGATCAGCTATTTAGTTTGATCCTTGTTGGTGAGAAGACTTCCCTCTGAGGCCAGCTATCTGTCTCGGAGAAGCAGATTTGTGGCACGTAGCCATGCACCTTGTTCACTGCCAAAAAGGGATATGAGAGTCTCTGGCTGACAGAGGTGCACCACATCATCTATCCTCTACGTTGATGTAGAAGACCTATAACCATTCCTCTGCCAGAAATAGAAAATTCTGGAAGAGATTTAAGCAATAGTCTCCAATTTGGATCCTCAGATTAGACTGATTTATTTTAAATATCCTCGTTCAGGCAGAACAGCTGTGCTTATTCTCTTTTGGATGTATCTGCAAATCAGCGAGAAAAATAGAGAAAGTAACTAAAAGGAATTGGTCCGGAACCTTCTTTGGAATTGTAACTCCCTCACAAATTTATTTTTAGCTTCTATGTTTAGGTTCCAGTTAAAAGTTACTGACATTGACATTTCAGTATACACATTGAATCACTATGAAACCTTGGTAGGGAACATGATTTCTTTTACACTAACATTCTACTCAATTTTAGCCATTCAGATTGATGAAATAAACCCCCTTCAAAGGAACATTGATTGTAGAACAGTCACAAAAGTGGGCATTTTTCGGATTACCTTTGTTCGATTCTGAGTAGCAAGTTTATGTTTCACTTAATAGTTTCCATATGCTGTTACTACGTGAAAGCTTGGTCTGTGCATTTATTCTCATTACCAGCTGTGGATGTCTAGACCCTCAGCAGCAACTTCAAATCAAATGTCTGGAAGTGCTGGTATCCTGACCACTAGAACTGTTTATTTTACTTTAGTTTACTTTCATTTTTCATGGAATGAGGGTTTGAATGACATACATGTGAATACAATCACAAACTTCAGATGTCTTACCTTTATGATGGGACCAACTTGTCCTGTGCTCAGAATTCTGACATGTTCTAAAGCTCCAAGAATAAAGCACAATATTCTAGAATATTACCATGAAGTGAATTATCCTGTGACTTTTAAAATTAGCTTTGTTGTTTTGTGAAAATTACATGTGTCCAGTGAATGGAAAGAAAGTCAATTAATTAAACTACAAATATGACAGGGGTAAAAAGTCACTTAAGATTTTACCATCTGGGAGAGAACATAGTTCCTTGTGACCATCCTTCCCAGATCTATCTCTGTGAATATATTACTGTGGCTTCTAAATGATGCCATTATGAATAAAGCTGTAAGTATCTGTTGTATGTTGACTCATAAACAGTGGTCAAATAACTTATTGTCCACACCTGGGCACTTTGGAGAGTGAAAGGGGATGCTGCCATAATCAGGTATTTACCTTGACTGTTCCAGGCCTCTTGGACTGAGATGTGCTTCCTATAGATTCTT
Source organism: Pedetes capensis (assembly GCA_007922755.1). Lineage (NCBI taxonomy): Eukaryota > Metazoa > Chordata > Mammalia > Rodentia > Pedetidae > Pedetes > Pedetes capensis. Next base: position 8,466 of record VMDO01013353.1, read on the forward strand.
TACTATAAATGTACTTATTCAGTTATTCAACATTTACTGAACATTTACTATATGTTGAGTATCAATCAATAAAGAAAATAAGCCCAGATCACTCTCAGAGGCTCACATTCCAAAAGCAGTTAAAATGCCATGCAGTGGGGACAGTGGCAGGACCATAACATGAAGACATCAGCAATCAAATCACCAGACATGCATTTTAAAATTATGGATGAAGATGTATTTATGGGAAAGGTTAGGATGTAGCTGATGAAGTTAAGGAGGTTGCACTAATAGCATTTAGGGCAAGGAAAGGGAGGACATCATGGTGTCAAACCCAGGTACCAGGTTGGATGGTAGAAACATTCACATATGGACCATCAGGGAAGGCTGAGAGGAGTTTCAAAGGAGTAGAATTAGTTTGGCAAAGATGGGAATAAGCAGCATGTCCTTGAAGAAGGAGCAATATAGGCAAAGACTAGAGGGGAAAGGGGCTGGAGTTTAGCTCAGTTAGTAGAGTGCTGCTCTGCGCTCTCTGAGGCCCTGAGTTCAATCCCTAGCATGGCAAAAGTGGGAGAAGGACATGACAGCCCACTCCCAAAACAACCCCCCCCCCAAAAATCAGCCAATGAAAACCCCATGAATGGTAGAGAAGCCACTGACACAGTCCCAGGTATGGCACAGCGTTGGGGAGTGTTTTGTTCTGTTGTACATAGGGTCTCTCTGAGTCAGACCCGACTCAATGGCACACAAGAGGGGGAAAAGTATATGGGATTTTGGATAACCGAAAAAGGCTTAGGATGATCCTGGAAAAGATAGAGATCTTTGATTGGATAAAGGGGAGTGGCTTAAGGTGAGGATAGACATAAAGTCAGACACCTGATCATGAACCACCTTGAATGTTGGCTAGATAAATTGGATTTTGCCCTAAGGGCCTGAGCCTATTTTAAGCAGTCAAATCACCAGACATGCATTTTAAAATTATGGATGAAGATGTATTTATGGGAAAGGTTAGGATGTAGCTGATGAAGTTAAGGAGGTTGCACTAATAGCATTTAGGGCAAGGAAAGGGAGGACATCGTGGTGTCAAACCCAGGTACCAGGTTGGATGGTAGAAACATTCACAGAAACACAGAATGCTCAAGGAATAGCTGGCTTGGGAAAAAGGAAGAGGGTGAGGGGGTTTAGATGTGCCCTGTTTGGGGCTACAAGGCAGCATCCTGGTAGGAATGTCTATCTGGGTGATTTTGGCAGGAATTCAGGAGACAGGTCTAGGTTAGACAGAGAGATTGAGGAATTGAGAGCTTAGAGGTGGTATTTGAAGTCATGGGAATTTGAGACCAGTTGGATTTTTATTACTATCATGAATTTCTATTAACTCTGGTTCAAGGTTATTGAATTTGTAATAGAGTAGAATAAATGGTAGCTAAAATTATGACATTTTGAAATTCATTCAGCCCCACCTATTTTCATGAAGGAAACATTTGTCTGGGAGATATAAAGTACCACAATTGAAAATTTATTGTCCAAAGGAGTTGGCAAAGAGATTTTTAGCCAAAAATCAGATTTAGAAAAGTGTCTGTTCTTTCCCTTTCGTGATAAAGAGAAGTGATCAGAGCTGCCTTGTTGAAAATAAGAAATGATTACAGTTCAGTCTGCATGGAAACAGGAAGATTTGGTTCACTGAAATCCATAATCTCAGTACAATGTAGCCACTACAACTTTCTCCATTGCTTCCTCTAACATATATGATTTTCCCTCTGGGAGCGGCTTGTCCTTCCAGTTGCTATGGTCTGAATGTTTCTGTCCTGTCCATGCTCATACTGAAAAGTTACCACATAGTGTAATAGTATGAAGAGGCAGAGCTTTTGGGTAGGTGATTAGGTCATGATGGCAGAGCCCTTATGTATGAGATTAGTGCCCTTCTAAAACAGGCTCAGGGGAGCACATTCATTGACTCTTTCCACCACGTGAGGACACAGCAGGAAGTTGGCAGCCTGCGGTCTGGAAGCAGGCTCTCATTAGAACCCACCCATGCTGGTGCTCTGAGCTTAGACTTCCCAGTCTAAGTATGATGAGGAATCAATTTCAGGGCGCTGTTTAAAACTTTCCGAGTCTAAGATGTTATGGTCTAGCAGCCCAGACAAACTGAAGCACTGGTGTTTAACTATTACACAAAGAACAAATTAGAAGGAGAATAATCACAGAATATGGGAGCTGTGAGTATCATTAGAGATTCTTTATCCAAATATGTCAGTTTTCAGACAAGGCAGCTGAAGCCCAGAACAATTTAGTGCCTTACTCCAAGGTCATACATGTGCCTGAGACCAGGGGTAGAAGTCCTAATGTCCTACTGTTCCCATCCAGACCCTCCCAGCCAGACACCCTGTTTAAATGAAGAGGTGAAGGGTCAATATATTCATCATCTAGGAAATAAAATTGATATTTCTCTCCTCCCTCCTTCCTTCTGTCCTTCCTTCCTTCCTTCCTTCCTTTGGCAAGTCACTTGCTGTTTCAACATACTGATAAATAAAAGTATTGGCCAAAATGTAAGGACAGAAAATGACAGGTGACAAAGAAACCTGTCATACATAGTTGCTTTTGCATTTTTCTCTTTAATTGCAAATATACAAAGTGTATTATCCTTATGGTTGTTGTTGTTGTTGTTAGATGCCATTGAGTCAGTGTCCCACTCACAGTGACCCTATGTACAACAGGCGAAACACCTTATCAGTGCTTCTATGCTATTCATAGGGTTTTCAATGGCGGATTGATTTTTGGGACTGAGTTGCCAGGTTTGTCTCCCAAGCCTGCAGTATCTGGTGTTCCCAGCTGGTCTCCCATCCAAGTACTAACCAGGCCCCACCCTGCTTAGCTTCTGAGATCTGATGGGATCAAATGTCACAGTGTTACAGCTGCAGGCTCCTTATGGTTACACACCTTTTAATTGTACTAAAAGCCATTTGGTTTCATCAGAATATCCAAATTTTGCCTCTGGTTTCCTATGTAAGAGATTTTTGTTTGTGTTTTGAGGGTTTTTTTAAAGTGGCTTTTGAAATCACTTTATAAATTTTTATAATTGTCATTCTCAACCTAGCAAAAATATAGATTTTTCTTTAAAGTGGAGATTCTGCTGTTCTCTGTCGTTTTCTCCTGCTAGTTTTCTGTGATGTTATTGAACAAAAGCTCAAGGAGTAAGAGAGTGCCAGGCGTTGATGACACTTTGGCTCAGTAGAAATAGTGGAGGAGACAGGACATGGGACTGTCCCGCCGAGTGTCCTTCTGGGGACTCTCACCTCTCATCACTGATGACTCTCTCCTGACTGTGTGGATGTGGCACTGGATTGTTTCTACAGCTCCTTGCTACTCTACCAGTCTATTACCCTACAGTCAAGACATAGGTGTTCATTTTTTCCACAGTTTTTGACACCTCACAATTTTCTTATCCTACCTTGTGTGTGGTTGAATCTTGTCACTTTATTTGGTCAGCATTCATTTACTATTTATTATTTATTTACTTGTTGCCAGCCACTGTCGTAGATGCTTTCTTGCCTGTCATCTCTTGCCTTCATTAGACCTGCTTCCCTGAGCACCAGTTCCTGTGTCTCTTCCTTCCATAACTTTGCCTTTCAGAGATTCAGCATCCCTTCCTGGTTCACACACACCATATTATTGTTGTTAGATGCTATGGAGTTGATGTCTGACTCAGTGACCCTATGTACAACAGGCAAAACAGGATTGTTAGTGCATCTCTGCAATTCATTGGGTTTTCAGTGGCTGATTGCTTTTTGGAAATGGGTTGCTGGGTCCTTCTCCCAAGCCTACAGCACCTGGTGTTCCCAGGTGGTCTCCCATCCAAGTACTAACCAGGTCCAACCCTGCTTAGCTTCTGAGGTCTGACAGGATTGGATGCCACAGTGGTATGACTGCAGGCATTCATACCATGCTCACAGTTAAATACATATCCTACCATGTTCCTTCCTTAAAAGTATAAATACAGCTTCTGAGCAGTCCAAGATGTTAATGTGTTGCCATCTTGATGTAGCATCAGAAAATGAGAAGCAAATTGAGTAAATTATAACCCATGTTTTAAAATCCACATATTTCCAGAAAGACATCAAATTTTCACCTAAATAAAAAGCAGCATAGTTTTATAAATAAATAAATACTACTAGATGTAGTTAAATAGATTTGCCTCATGGTAAACAAATTCAAATAAGGAAATTCTGTAAAACTTGGTTGCATCAGTTCTTTTAAATTCTATTTTTTCTTGATTGCCTGATTTACAAAATGGCAGCCAAAGCCATTTACAGCAGCAGAAATGTGTGTCTCTACTGTGCATATCACAAATATAAAGTCAGTACATGTGAGGACTTCACACATCCATATGTGTATTACTCCTTGCTCCATGGAGCAGTCCTCTTAATTATGCTTTATATATGCTTTGTGCAGCCAGGCATTGATCTTTCAAGTGCTGTTGTCTGGTTCAAAGACTTGTAATTAGGCAGAAAGATCTAGTAAAATGGATTCTCTGGAATTATTCAAATGCTCTGTGTGTATGAAATTATTCATCTAGAATTATTTATCTGGAAAAAGACAGTTTGAAATACCAAGCAGCCTATTTAAAATTTTTTATTTCTTCCCATTGTTACTGACATCCTATGCATTTCTTGGGTATTTGCAAATAATAGGGCTCTTCTGTTTTGCTAGGAAACTGCTTTGTGCTTTCCTGTGAGCTCACTAATTGGTGAGCTCTTTATCCATGAGATCAAGACTCAGAGGCTCCTTTATTAACCCATTGTGAGCTTAACGTAGTCCCATGGGTGTGGAAAGGAGGTGCAATTGCCTTTGAGACTCCATGCCCCTCCTATTCTTTTATAACACTGGTTCCAGCCTGGAAGATTCAATTGAGAAGGACAAGAATTTAATGTGCAGTTTAGAATTGAATCCCCTGATGTTAAAGGTCCAAAATGAGCCATTTTTTTGTCTTTTTTCTTTCTTTTTCTTTCTTTCTTTCTGTCTTTTTTTTTTTTTTTTTTTTTTTTTTTTTTTTTTTTTTTTTTTTTTTTTTTTTTTTTTTTTTTTTTTTTTTTTTTTTTTTTTTTTTTTTTTTTTTTTTTTTTTTTGTTAGCATTTACCATTCCTTTGACTTGTGCAGCCTTTCTCCTGCAGGATGAAATCCTGTTAGAAATTTTAAAATAAATAATTGAATTCTGCATTGCAATTCTGAGAACCATGAAAGGAGCAATGTTTATTTTCCTGGAAGGCATTGTCCTGATCTGTAGGTGGTGGTGTGAAAAGTCTTAGAATTTTCATCCTTAAAAATGGAGAAACCAGAAAAATTCTTGTTCTTCTTTCACAGGTAAATACACCATCACATACCTTTCTACAAAAGTATAAATTTCCCTACTAGGTAGTCTGAGAACTCATTTCTGCACAGGGTTTCCCAGGAGACTCTTGAAGTATAGACCTGGGGGGAGTGGGGGGGAGCCATGAGTAATTTCAGTGACTCTTAGGAATGTAAATCCTCCATTGCTACATGGCTTTTTTTTAATCAAAATATATGGCATCCTTTTCTGGGACTCTCTCAGTGTTCCATTTCAACATTATCAGAGCATGACTTTCCTTCCTTCCCATGCACTCTGCTTTCCCCATCTACTGCTGCTGTGGCTGCTGCTCCACTGGACAGGCTGTGGGTGAGCGACATGCTCCAGCATGCAGGGACACTTTTACCCCTCCATAATTCCTAATAGCATTTACATCCGGATGATTTTCTGCCGGGCTGGTTTGACTGTTGAAATAATTATGAAGAGAAGCAAAGTTTAGGTGCACACATGCTGCCTGTGTGCCCCCTAAAACAAAGTCCAAAAGTATCCAGGAGATCCAATATCCCCCCAAACCCTTTTGACATCTGCTTGTTGTTAGTTTGCCATCCACCCTCCTACCTGAGTCAGTAGAGACGCGTGTGTCAGCCTGGGCCTTCGTGGCCATCACGTCAATGGTCTTGGAGATTAATAAGTGCAGCTAGTAATCAGGACTTCGAGTAACCACTTATTACCTGTGTTTAGTCACCACTACCATGGGCACCTGGGAGAAGGATCTGGCAACTCACTCCCAAAAATCAATCTGCCATTGAAAACCCTATGAACAACAGAGAAGCGATGACAATAGTGTTTCACCTGTAGTACGTAGCATTGCTATGAGTCCGATACCAACTCAACGGCTCCTAACAACAACAACAACCATGGGCACCTGGGGCTGCGATTTAGCTCAGTTGGTAGACCACTGCTCTGCAGTCTCTGCAGTCGCAGGTTCGATTCCCAGCACCACAAAAATGGGAGAAGTATGTGGCAATACACTCCCAGGGCAATCCCATTGAAATCTGCCATTGAAAACCCTATGAGGGTTGCTATGAGTCAGACACAACTTGACGGGACCTAACAACAACAACAACATGAGGGTGGACACAACTCGATGCCACCTAGCAACAGCACCACCACCACCATGGGCACCCATAGGTTTTACTTTTTCATACTGAAATGCCAGAGAACACTGGCATGCCTTTTTCTTGCCCTCCCAATATGTCTTTCTGAAGAATAAGTTGGTTTACTTTAATGTTTCCTTTCTCCTATAAATGATCTGCGAAAAGAAGGATAAAAATGAATGCACAGTGTATATTATAAACTTACTTGGACATATGAATTTTCCCTTTCCCATGGTATTTGTGAAGTGAAGAAGTCACTTTGATTTACACACAAAATAGACTTGCCATGTAAATGTAAAAGGAATACTTGACTAGCTGTCAAACCAACCATGTGACAGGAGTGATTTTGTACTTACTAGCTATGTGACTTTCCATAGGTTACTTCATCTGTTAGGGCTCATGTCGGTCATATATGTGTCTCTTTCATTTATTGTTATTTATATAAATTTTCTCTCATGAAACAATTAAGCATACTTGTTCACTTTGTCCTAGTTCTCTTGTATCTTTAAGCTTCTCAAAACTAGAATATTACTGAAAGAACAGGAAAAACAAATCCTTACACAAAGTACTTCAGCATGACTTTACTAATCAGAATCTGTGTAAGAGAATCCGTATTTTTTTAGTACATAATTGTAGCCAGCACAAGAAATCCAAAACATTTGTGTAGTTTATTAAGTGCAGTGTCTGCCTGATTCTCTAGAATCCATGTCAGGAAAAGAGAGACGATACAAACTCTCTATGTCACACATCCAGTTGATGACTTTGGATTATACTTTTCTAGTACAATGCTATGGGAAAAGGATGTGGCAGTCCACTCCCAAAGCAATCCCTAAACAATCAGCCACTGAAAATCCTCTGAGGGTCGCTTAGATTCCATGGCAACTAACAACAAAAACAGTAAAAAGCTGGGTTGGACATCAAAAGATGTGTTAAAAATAAAATCCAGACCTGGAGCGATTGCTCATCCCTGTAATCCCAGCAATTTGGGCAGTGGGAGCAGGAGGATTGCAAGGTTGAGACCAGAGGCAGCCCACTTAACCTAGTGAGATCCTGTCTCAAAATAAAAAATTATAAAATGGGCTGAGGGTGCAGCTCAATGGTACAGCACTTGCAAAGCACACAAGCAAGAGGCCCTGGGTTCAACCCCCAGTACCACAAAACATACACACACACAAAATCCAATATAGGTGGCATCTGAATTCATGTAAATTCAAAAATCAAATAGATTATCAGAAAAAGTGGACTTCAAGCCAAAAGTATTGAGGCAAAAATTTTTGTAACTTTAGAAGCCATATTATACAATCAAGTAATACAATAGTTATAAACCTCTGTGTACCAGATAACACTGCAACCATCTACATAAAACAGAAAGCAATGGAATAAAATGAAAAGTCCAGAATAATTCAATTACATATAAAAAGAAATATAGAAAAATCAATTACAAAATAAGGTATTATATCAAAGCACCAAAACAAAGATCTTTTTATAATAAATGATATTGAGGCAACTGAATAACATTTTTAAAAAAGGACAATATTAGATCTATACCACACAGGAAAAGAAACTTCAAATGCGTTATAGCTCTAAAACTGAGAAAACAAAAGTATGCACATACTAGGTGAAAACATGACTAAATCCCTCTGCAACTTGGTTGTCTTTCTAATTATTCTTTAAAATAAAAGATAATTCTGGCTACATTAAAATAAAACTTTTACATGTCAAAAGAAAAAAAAAGAACAAGAAAAAACATGCCTGACTCATAGAGACCCTCATAGGGTTTTCAATGGCTGATCGTTTCAGGATTATTTTGGGAGTAGGCTGCCATGTCCTTCTCCCATTTTTGCAGTGCTGAGGATGAAACCCAGGGCCTCAGAGAGTGCAGAGAGGCACTGTACCAACTGAGCTAAACCCTATGTGTAGATAGCAGGGCTGCAAAATGAATGTGAACCAGAACTCTGAATCCATTCAGGTTTAAGCATTTTTAAAAATTTTTCTGAACCCGAGTCTGAATCTGAACCCAATGAAAATTCAGGGCTTTTAATGTTTTTGTTGTTGTTATTGTTTGCTTTTTTAAATTCTTTTTCTCTTTTTTGTATCATTATTTAAAAAGTGAAAAAAAGAGAAAAATTATTCATCTATCTGCACATGTTGTTGTTAGGTGCCATCTAGTCAGTGTCTGACTTATAGTGACCCTATGTATAATAGCGGAAACACTATTGTCAGTGCTTCTCTGCTGTTCATAGGGTTTTCAATAGCAGATTGATTGTTGGGAGTGGGTTGCCAGGTCCATCCCCCAAGCCTACAGCAGCTGGTGTTCCCAGGTGGTCTCCCATCCAAGTACTAACCATACCCAACCCAGCTTAGCTTCCAAGATCTGATGGGATTGGATGCCACAGGGCTACGGCTGCAGGCATCGACACATAGGAGCTAGAATTTAGCTCAGTTGATACAGTGTTACTTTACGTTCTCTGAGGCCTTTGGTCCAATCCCCAGAACTGCAAAATATGGGAGGAGGACCTGGCAGCCCACTCCCAGGACAATCAGACATTGAAAATCCTATAACTAGCCAAGAAGCACTGACAATAGTGCTGGGCATGGCAGAGTGTCAGGGAATGTTTCATCTGTGGTACATAGGGTCACCATGAGTTGGACCTCACTCAACAGTAACTAACAACAACAACATCTACACATAGGATTAAAATTTTAAACCCTAATGCAAACAGAACCCAAACTCTCTAAATTTTAACATATTGAATCCACATCCAAACCTGAGCTGAATTTTTCATGTATTTGAAGCCGTGGTTCTCAGGGATCCCTTCCATAGGGACACTAATCCCAATCCTGAGGGTGCACCACCCAAAGGCCTTGCTTCTCAATATTATCTTGTGGGTCAGGAAGTCAACATGTGAATTTTCAGGGGGACACAAAAGCATTCAGTCTAAAAGCACTGGTCAAAAGGTTGATGAGCATTCTTTCTTCTATATTTGCTTTTGCATTTAAAAAAGTTTTAAATGATTACCAAATAAATTCTTTAGCATGAAAGATAAGTAGACTTCTCACATGTGTCCAAAGGGGGCTGAGGAAGCTATTAAAAGACAATACTGTTACCTTGTTCCAAGGCATCGTATAAAGTTTTCAGTTCTGTCTTACAGCCTCTGCGGTCAGTCAGTCCAGGGATCTCTCCAGAAGCTTGTCCAATACCCCAGCCCAATCCAATGAGGCTGTCCTATTTAATCCAGAGGACGTTAATTAGAGAGCCTGGGGATTGGTATTATGTATTTCATAGCCCTTTTATATGAAGGCAATAAAACCAGAATGGCCAAGATGAAAGCCCATAGCTAGATTTGGAATTGTCTCTAGCGAGTCTTTTCCTATAAGATTATGGTGAGGTAGCAACGGAGAGAATTGACACTATTCGTCTCAAAAGATAGAAAACCTTAGTGAGAAAGTGAACATCATGATTATTGAAGAGCCTAGCACAGATTTCTGCCACCTGTGTACTTAAAAATGTTGTGCTAATTGAGATGTTATGAGTGACAGTAAAGAGGTTAAGGGCCAGAGAGTCATCTACTGAGCTACTCTGGGTTTTTCCACTGTCAAATCAGAACATAGATGGAAGAGGGCATTCTTTGAGCACAGGACGTCAAGGTAAGAGTTGACCTAAGACAAGTGAGGATCATATTTATTTTGTGCGAAATGATCTCAATTTTCCTTGGATATTATTAATGATGCAATAATAATAGCTAACATGTATTGAATATTCTTGAGGGACACATTGTAGTAAACCCTTGAATGCATCAGCTAATTTGATCTATGGTCATGTGCCACATAATGACATTTCACTGAACAGTGGGCCACATTTAAGATTATAACGAACTGAAAAATTCCTATTGCTTAGTTAACATTGTAGACATTGTAATGTCAGTGTCGTAGTAGAGCCATCACTCACGTGTCCATGGTGATGCTGGTGTGCCAATTCTTGATAATGTTAACAAATGTCAACAACGTTAACAAACGTTGACGTTAACAAACGTCAACTAGTAACAAACAAATGTTACTAGTCTGTATGTTTCCTATACTTGCTATCTCTTTATAATGTACTCCCTCTACTTATAAAAAGACTTTACTATAAAACATTTTGCCATGTTACTGTAGTAGCATCTTCATCCATGTTATGCTCAGCACATCTCTTGATTGCATGAGAAGGCCATTTGAGTGTCTGACCTATACCTTTCATGTTTATGTAAGTACGTTCTATGATGGTTACACCAGAGTAAGTTGTCTTACTGTGCCTTTTTCAGAGTACGGTTGTTGTTACGGGCCATGCAGTTGGTCTAACTCATAATAATCTTATGTACAGCAGAACAAAACACTCCGCAATACTGTGCCATGAACACAATACAATACTTTTTTATGTTTAAGCTCATTGTTCCAGCCACTGTGTGGATCCATCTAGTGGAGGGTCTTCTTTTTTGTTGTTGTTGACTCACCACTCTCCCAAATATGATGTCCTTCTCCAGGGACTAGTCATTCCTGACAACATGTACAAAATACATATTATGCAGTCTAGCCATCCTTATTTCCAAAGAGGACTCTGGTTGCATTTCTTCTAGGACAAATATGCTAGTTGTTTTGGAAGTCCATAGCCACATCATTAAGTGATGCATGACTATATGCTCATTTGTTTTGTTGTTGTTGTTAGGTGCCGTCAAGTTGGTGTCCGACTCATAGCAACTCTACGTATAACAGGTGAAACACTATTGTTTGTGCTTCTCTGCTATTCATGGGGTTTTCAATGGCTGACTGTTTTTTGGATGTGGGTTTCTGGGTCCTTCTCCCAAGCCTACAGCACGAGGTATTCCCTGATGGTCTCCCATCCAAGTACTAACCAGGCCTGACCATGCTTAACTTCTGAGATCTGATGGGATCGGATGCCACAGTGGTATGGCTGCAGGCTCATTTGTTTTAGAGATGAGGAAATAAGAACAGAGGTATAATTTACTCAGGTTGTGAGTGATAATCCCTCTAGAGCCCGAACCACTAATGCAGATTGACTCTGAGATTAAAGGCATCTAATGGAGAATAGAAGAATAAGCTGACAGATATCTTCTCAAAGGCAAACGTCCTTAGAGCAATACTGTAGACTGTCCACCAACAGAATGGGTCAAAGTCTTTAGACTCAAGTGTTTCTAACAACTTTGTAATTGGTGATGACAATGTAATGTAAGTTGTCAGTTGGTTAATAGATATTCTTTGGGGAAGAGAATTTCCTAATCCAATAAGATTGGGAAATATGGTATGTTCTGAGAAAATTTATAAAAATGCCTCTACATTATTGATCCTGGGAACATAGTGGGGAAATTCTGAGATTTTTTTTTTATCTCTCTGGTTCTGTGAATTTCTTTGTCATCATTTTTTTTTAACTATCAGAGAAGCTTGTCAATGATGGACTATAGGATTCTCTAAGAGATCATGGAATCAGGAGAAGAAAACAAAAGCAACAGGATTTGTCCTTGTATTTTTGGACACCAACTTAACCCTTCTATAGTAGCTTAGTTTCTGCCTGATCAAGGGGTGTGGTCTGGATGGGTGGAGGGACTGTTCATTAGAAGGATAACAGGTTCTTGGATGAGATCAGATAAACAAAGTGTCCCAAACTATAGAAGAAGGAATGCATTCCATTGGGGGATTTCTTTTCTTTTTTTTATTAAACAAAATGGGAGAAGTACCAGCTAGAGTATAAGTAATAAGCTGTATCAAATAATTCTTTGGAAATATCTAGCAATACAGTGTATATTAATAGCAATAGGGTAAATTTACCATTCCACCCTCCCCTCATGTTAGATTTTCTTAACTTGTAGTAGCTGAAAATAGAACTAGAAACAGCTATAGTCAATCACCTTTAGGTCACTGCCCTGTTGTGCCTGTAGAAAGAAAGCAGCTCTGTGGAGTGGAGGGGAGGTGGCCAGGAAGTCCTAATAGGCCATTTTCTGTTTTCTCCCTATGATTGTCCTCAATCGCTTGGCAATCACGATGCTATTAGGAGGACCCTGGCCGAAGACACTCACATGTTTAACTTTGCCATTAACAGCATTGACAGAAAGCTTTGAGGTTGCTGCAGAGCTGATGGGTCTTGAGAGCCTTGAATTAGACATCTGCCTGTCTTTCTGATGTGCCAGAATGGCCCGGTTCCTTCTGAGGAAGGATGCTCAGGCAGAATTGGAATTGTACATGTGGGAGCATCTAAATTGTTTTGTCTCTTATATGTCTCTTTTCCTATTCTGTAGTTCACTACATGGAAGTGCAATAAGTCGTGGTCATTTTCTGTCATTATGGTAGTGGCTCGTACTAAACCTGAAGTTCAGCATGCTTTGGGAAAGTTGATTTATAGAGTGAACTGCAGATCTCTTTCCTTCTTGAGAACTACACCCACCAATGACCTGTCTATTCTGTTGAATCAGTGTTGGGCAAAACAGATATTTCCATTTTAATACCCCATTGTGGTGCTGTAGGTGGCTTAGATTTCATGATTTGGTAGGAATTAGGAAATCATGTCCAGGTTCCTTTGGGACAATGTTTCCAGATTCATTGTCTAGCTTTCATTTTTAGGTCACCTTCCTTTCTGCTAAGGTGCTCAATGAGGTTATGCATAGATTTGTCACTAACATACGGGATCAAGAGAATATAAATCTCCAGACTGGCTAGAAGTGCTAAAGTCTGGATGGCAATTGGGACATATATATGTATATATATATTCCTTCAGCTGTAGCCCTGTGGCATCTGATCTTGTCAGATCTCAGAAGCTAAGCAGGGTCGGGCCTGGTTAGTACCTGGATGGGAGACTGCCTGGGAACACCAGAAGCTGTAGGCTTGGGAGAAGGACCTGGCAACCCCCTCCCCAAAATCAATCTGCCATTGAAAACCCTATGAACAGCAGAGAAGCACTGACAGTAGTGTTTCCCCTCTTATACAGAGGGTCGCTATGAGTCAGATACCGACTCGACAGCACTTAACAACAACAACAACTATATATACACACACACACATATATATACATATATATGAACAAAATTTGACAATGTTTTCTTCTTGTTGCTATTTTTATTCCATGAAATAAAAAAACCTAGAATCTTGATATTTCTAATAATTGTCACCTACAAAAAACATTTACATTTGAGACTTACCTTCAGACTTTGATCAAAGAGTATAATTTTAAATGTAAAATTAAAAAATAAAATGGTTGTTTTTCACTTGGAAAAAGTAAATGCATAAAATATTTGAGAAAACATAACTTGTTACAGATTAAAATTAGACATCGTATTATGATAGGAAACAATGTCTTTTAAATTTTAAGAGAAAAGGTTTCTCTAAAAATCTACATAAATATCTTTGATGTGTTGGAGGATCATATGATTTTGGAAGAGATTATTAGTCACTAAATTAGCAATCACTGTCACCTGAATATCTTCCAGGTAGGAAACTGACTTGCTGGAAGCAGAAATGCTAAGATTACCAGAGCATCCACATTCCTTATGACCTGAATACTTGTCACTTATTTAAGTCTACAGTTTCTCTATTTCTGCAGCCCATGAAAGATCTTCCCAGATTCATTGCCTCCCCCTCTGTATGGCTCATGTGCTCACAGGAGTGGGAGAAAGAGCATCAAAGGACAGATGACACACATGTCATTTTGAGGGGGAGACAGTGAGACTGAAGGGCTAACCATGCTTATGGTTGCCTTGGTCTGAATTAAGTAAAGACAGAAGAAGTCTAGTATTTTACATACTTATACAATTTTCTCAATTAAAGCACTGAAGTCCAGCCCATGTGTAACTGACTAAACTTTGGGAACAGAAAATGAATGAAATTATAAGTAGCTCCTTTCAGAGATGCTCCAGGCGGCTCCACGCAGACTTCTGGGAGATCTTTATCCTCTTGGCAATTAACATCCTCCTTCTAAACTAGTCCACTGGCTATCTGGTTGATTTTAAAAATGGGAATGAATGAGGAAACAAAATCTTAGAAATGGATAAAGATGGCCAATATCTATTTCAACATGTAAGAAAATGATGCAAAATGAGTGAAGGACTTAAAAATTAAATATGAAACTGAGGATTCTGGTCACTGATTTGGGCAGTAAACTGTGCACTCTGTGTAATCTCTCTGGGCATACTGAGCTCTGTCACCTTGTTGATTAGTGTACATCAGTGTATCAGGACCCTTTGCTCCACTCTGTATACTGGGTTTGAGGTTGTCCAGGCAGAATGGCTTAGGTTTGATGTCACTGATGGAATATTTCCAGTTTGGGGCTCATGCTGCTGTCTTTGATTTTTCCCAGAACAATAATTCCAGAGAATGCTCTTCTTTTGGTGCATCGCTCTTATGCATGCATTTAATCATTTCAATCTGCTGTCAGGCCGTCTCTAAACCATGTGCATAATTGGATACATGTACTACAACAAAAAGATTCACTTTGACACCTGCCACTTCAGAAAACAAGTGCAAGTAAAGAAACAAGGATATTATAATAGACAAATGTATTTATTTTGACAAGTGTGATTTGGTTTTAATTATTAATATTTCACAGTATAGTAATAACTGTCTTGTAAGATTTTTATAAAAGCAGTGACATCTGATAATCTGTCATTACCACATTAACATACCTCTTTGCAATTAAGGCTTTAGTCAGAAGAGGGGGTGACTTTCATTTTTAGAGTGAATTACCAGGCCGCTGGAGAAAAATGTGAATACGAGAACTGATAATAATATAGCATTTATGCCAACCTTTTCATCAGTGATTTGGAGATATTTTGTTGTTTCAGCCATTGTGAAGTCCTGAAACCTTAATACGAGGATCTCCAGTGTGTGGGTGTAGAATTCTCTAGTTGTGCGGTTGTCCATTTCTCTGAGGTTTTCTATGTGCCTTCCCCCCCCCCCACCTCTTTCTTTCTTTGGTTTTGGTTTTTGAATTTTTTTGTTTTGCTTGTTTGTTTGTTTGTTTTGGCAGTATCAGAGATTGAACCTGGGTCATTGCACATGCTAGGCAAGTACTCTACCACTTTGCTGCACCCTTAGCCCCTTTTGAATTTTTCATTTTGAGACTGGGTCTTGCTAAGTTGTGCAGGCTGCCTCTGGACTTAAAGTTTCCTGCCCTGGCCTTCTGAGTGGATGGGAGCACAGGCCTCCTGAGTTGCTGGGATTAGACTGTACATGGCTTGGAATTCTTCTTCTTTTTGTTCATATTTGCACATCCAGCTTTTGGAAAATTTGTGATATGGCATGTCATTTTTAATTCTCAATAATTAAGCCGTGAGAACAAAGTAAAGCTAAAAAGGAGTAGGATTACAGTCGTTGGGAAATTGTAAAGAAATTGTCAAGAAATTTGTAATTTCTCAGCAGTGACTTTTTTCTCACTTGACCTTCACTCAGCAATAAAAACTTCCCCACTTAGTCTGTATCATCTTTGCTTAAGTTTTCTTGTACTGAGTTTCCTGGACAAACTCCAAACAGTAAGAAGAAAGATAAGGAAGGAATATCCTGCCCCTCCCCCACTGCCCCATGCCTTTCAGAGACTAAAAAATCTGACTTTTGCTTTAATTTGTCCTCAGCAGTGGCAGCTCTGTGAGAGGAAAGGGCAACCCTGCTGACAGCAATCATTATAACTCCAGGAGACCAGCAGAGATAAATACACTATAAGACATCCTCAGAGTGGGTCAAACTTGTCCTTATACTTTTGAGGCTCAGGTACTTAGCAGAGAGGTTTCTTCCATCAGATGAGTTTCTCACTGAGGCCCATACTGTGCTTGTTTGGGATCCTTTTGTAGAAAAATGTTAATATGCCATGCCCCCAAATATGCCAATTTTGTTTATTGAAGGACTTTTTTAAGGGAAGATATGTGTTAGTATTCAGCAAGTGATGACCCACACAAAATGGAAATAAATAAACATACAAATCCAGAAACACTGAACACCATACGTCAATTTAACTGACATTTCATTCTAAGCTCTCTTGATTGAACTGGATATTTGCAGAATTAATGGAAAATCACATATAGGTTTGAGGTGTATGTCAAATTCAGAAGTGTGACATCATGAAGTATCTATGTTTTTTATTGATTTATTTAATTTTGCTCATAGAAAGAAATTCCTAAATCCTCTAAAAGGTGGAATCAATAGCACCAAGCCAGTATCTACTGGTGGAACTGAATTGTGCTGCTTTTCACTGCCGCTTTGAATATTTTTGGTGTCTCCTTTGTTCTCTGTGTTTGGCCCACTGTAGCCTTTATAACATGTACTTAGGTAACAATTTCTCCACCATGTCCCAAGACTGTAGAGGAACAAGTGGGGAATCATTCAACCTTGTTTAACTAGAATGCACATTTGTACTGTTACTGTGGAACATGTTTCTTGGTAATGAAGATCTTCCCCTCCAAGAATTTGTTTTTATTGTATTCTCTACTGTATTGCTTTTATTGCATTTACAGAGAAATTTTAAGCAACTGAGTCAGCAAAGATAGTTTAATGTAGTTTATGTGATTTTTCAAGGATGCTTCTTTTTTCTCATTTTGCATGGATAGGTCTCTTTCCTTTTTATATATATTCATCAGAAAACCCCTATGATATATGTTATAACTTAATATTTTGAAAATTGTTTAAATAGCTGAGGAAAAACAGGACAGGCATCAAAATGAAAAGTCATATTTATATGGTGTGATTATGTGCTGATGTTTGAGTTTTATTTCCTTTTTTGAATTTTTTGTACCTTTTAAAGTTTTGCCACTAATAATTAAGCATTTTTATAATTAGAAGAGAAAAAGAACCCTGTTTAAGAAATAATGGACTTCAGATCAGTGGCAACCAGGCTGCTAGGAAGTGTTCATGGGATTCCTACTGAGTACCTTTCACTAATTAACTCCATGGTCAGGATTCCTACCTGATATAATTAGAGGGTAACTTCCCACAGCTTTTGAACCTGCCCTTTCAACCAGCCACAATACCTATTTCTACAACTAGAGTCCCTGAAATTTCAACTAAAATTTTTTGCCAAGAGAATATGGTGGTAGCATCTTCTGATGAAGGAGATGGCTCTGGTGGGACTGTCTTTTCAGAATCTAGTAAGATAGCTATTATGTCCTTTTCCTCCCAAAGCCATAGAAATTAATTCAATAGTGTTTTTATCTTTGTGTGCTGCTTTTCTTCTTCCTGGGTTGTTTGAAAGCAAACACTATGAAAGGATTGTTTTTCCTCATTTAAAAAATATTTTTATTGCTACCTGTGACTGTGTGTGTTTTTTAAACCTTTTGCCATCATTACAAAATGACTTACTAGATTTGCCTTACTCTGACTTAAAACCAGGCATTTGTGTAGGATGTATTTATATAAAATGTATCCCAACTTATTGGGATGTGAATATGATTTTAGAGAAGAGGGCTTTAAATAAAAATCCTTTCCATTCATACTCTGAACAGGATGCATCCACCGGCCCATTTCAGCTTTCCTGTTGGCAGTCACAAGCTCCAGGCCCTTCCTCCTCAGCTTCCTAACAGGAGCTCCCTAATAGGAGCTTGCTTCTGCTCTTCCGTTTTCCAAACTGCTTTAGAAAGCAGATGAGGACTGAAACATAGTCTCCCCTCATGGCCCCAGCAAGCCACAGTCTCCCTCTGTGTCTGAAGAGGCAATAGCCTTTCTTTTTGTGATCTGATTAGAAATGAAGTGATTTGGTTGTAACAAAGCCTTTATATTTGATACAGAATGCCCAATTTAGTAAAAACAGTGAAACACAAGGAAGTCCTCATATTACATAGACAAGATATGAGCACCAAACCAGACAAAAAAGAGACATGATGGATCTTCAAATAAGACTGGAGACCTTCTCTAGGGTGGGGTGTATAACTTTTGTTCCAGCTTCTTTGCCAGGTGTATGCCTATAAATTTTACCTGCTGCCCCTTTTCCTCTACTTTTCTTATCAATCAAACTTCATTGCCAAATTACTGGCAATTCTCACTCTTAAGTTTTTCATGTCATATGGATCTTTCATGTAATGGGTTTCTCTCTCTACCTTTTCAAGGACCAGGTGATGAATCTTTTCCTATATGACACTTTCTGGAATATATCTGGTTGGAAATCACCCTTGTCTCCATGGTCTTCACTGTTATTAAAGCCTTTATCAAATTTTGTCTGGGATTAAAGTGGTTGTTTACAGATCTGTTCTCACAATTACGTTATTAGTGTTTCTAGAGATAAGAGTAAGGCCTGTGTCATATACATCTCTCATTTCCCCGCAGTTCCTTGTCCAGAGTTTTGTACATATTAGGCAGTAATAGGTGTTATTGCTGTTGTTTAATTTGAATTCCCAACATGTATTTATTTTTACGGTGAGGTGTTGATTAGAGAAAGGAAGAAAGGCATTAAGAGGTAATTTGCAAGGATTGGTAATAATCACATCTAGCAATTTGTATAGCGATTTGCAGTTTTACAAAAAGGCGTTGGCATATGATAATAAGGAAGACTTAATAACAAAGCCTGGGCTGGAATCTGTTTATGACAAAGTCTGAAGGAGTGAAGAGAAAGCTGAGTGGAGCAGCTTCCTCTTTCCCTGACTGCATAGTCCCTGGCCAAGGCAGGCTGTCCGGTGGGCTCTACTCATTGGTAGCTGTACCTGATCTGATTTCTGTCTGTGTCAAGAAAAATAATGGGCTACATTCGAAGCTGTTAATGTTTTCTCTTTGAGCTAGGTGACTAGCAACTTTATGCAGTAGGAATACTATTGAGCTTTTCACATAGCTTCTGTAATTACCTTTTCCTTATTTCCTTCTTCCTTTTTCTCTCTTCTCAGTCTCCTTTTCCATAAAACTTTAAATAGTATGATGAAAAAAGAGGAAATGAAAGGTGACAAAATAATAATGAAACTGAATATGAAATGTACAGTTTTGACATCTGTTCTGGTTCTAACTTTTTTCCCCACAAAAAGTTCTGGTGATTAAAAAAAATCAACATTTCAAGTTAGATATAAAATGATAAAGATATAGATGCCATCACTTTCATTCTTTGTTGTTGTTGGTAGGTGCTGTCCACTCAAGTTCAACTTATAGCCCTCCTCATAGGGTTTTCAATGACTGATTGCTTTGGGATTGCTTCAGGAGTGGATTGCCATGTTCTTCTCTCATTTTGCAGTGCTAGGGATCAAACCCATGTCCTCAGAGTGTACAGCGCCACACTCTACCAACTGAGCTAAACCCCAGCCCTTCATCCTTTGGTAAATTGCTTTATACTATTTTAAATATTGCATTATAAACATATATCTAATTATAATTTTGGAGAAGGACCTGGCAATCCACTCCCAAGGCAATCCCAAAACAGCCATTGAAAACCCTATGAGGGTCACTTTGAGTTGGATACTGATTCGACAGCACCTAACAACAACAACAACAATTATAATTAGGAAGCATGAATTTCTACCCCAAGCAAAAAATCTCGAACTTATACTAGAATATGTGAAGTAAAATGTGGATTTCTGCCTTTGTCCTCCTTCCCAACCCCATTTTCTTTTTAAGAAGTATATTTTGTTAAATGTTTTATATATAGTCTTGTAAATTTTTTTCTATACTTCTATACTTCTATACTATAACTTCCGTGATATTATACATACTGAAATTTGCTTTTCTCATTATCAATATCAGTAGAAGGACATGGCAATCCACTCCTGAAACAATCTTGAAACATTCAGCCATTGAATACCCCATGAAGGTGACTATTAGTCAGACTTGACTTGATGGTACCTAACGACAACAATTATCAATCTACCTTTGGATATTTTTCCATATAGTTACATGAGCTTCTACCATGTTGTTTTTATGACTACATAGTTTACAATCTTTCTTAAGAAGCTGCCTTGAAAGAATTGGCAAAACACAAGGTTCTAGGAAATGATGGAATACCATTTGAGATGTTTCAACAAACAGATGCAGCACTGGAGGTACTCATTTGTTTATGCCAAGAGATTTGCAAACAGCTACCTGGCAAACTAACTGGAAAAAATCCATATTTGTGCCTATTCCTAAGAAAGGTGATCAAACTGATTGTGTAGATTATCAAATAATACCATTAATATCACCTTCAAGTAAAATTTTGCTAAAGATCATTCAAAAGTGACTGCAGCAATATATAGACAGGCAACTGCTAGAAAAATCAAGCTGGATTCAGAAGAGGGTGTGGAACCAGACGTGATTGCTGATGTCAGATGCATATAGACAAAAGCAAAGAATGTCAGAGAGATGCCTACCTATGTTTTATTGACTAAGCAAAAGCGTTTGACTCTGAGGATCACAACAAATTATGGATAACAGTACAAAGAATGGGACCAGAGCACTTAATTGTACTCATGAGGATCTGTACATGGACCAGGAGGCAGTCATTCAAACAGACCAAGGAAACACTACCTGGTTTAAAGTCAAGAAAGGTATGCATCAGGGCAGTATCCTTTCACTATATCTCTTTAATTTCTGTGCTGAGCAAATAGCCTAAGAACCTTGACTTTATGAAGAAGAATGTGGCATCATGATTGGAGAAAGGCTCATTAGGAACCTGCATTGTACAGATGACACAATTCTGCCTGCTGAAAGTGAAGAGAATTTGACATATTTACTGATGAAGATCAAAAAACAGCCTTCAATATGGTTTGCATCTCAACATCAGCAAAACAAAAATCCTTACAAATGAATCAGTATGCAACTCCATGATAAATAAAGATTAAGTTTGTCCAAAGTTTCGCTTTACTTGGTTCTATAATGAATACCTGTGGAAGCAGCAGTCAAGAAATCAAAAGATGCATTTCACTGGGAAAAGCTGTTGCAAAAGACCTCTTTAAAGTGCTGAAAAGTAAAGATGTCACACTGAGGATGAAGGTCCTTATGATTTATGCCATGGTATTTTCAGTTGCATCATAGGGTTGTGAAAGCTGGACATTGAATCAGAAGAAAGGAGAAGAATTGGTGCTTTTGAATTATGGTGCTGAAGACAAGTATTGAGTGTATCATGGACTGCCAAAAAGAACCAACAGATCCATCCTAGAAGAAGTGCAACCAGAGTGCCCCTTGGAAGTAAGGATGGCTACACTGTGTCTTATGTATTTTGGACATGTTTTCAGGAGGGACCAATCCCTGGAGAAGGATATCATGTTTGGGAGAGTGGCAGGTTAACGAAAGAAAAGGAGGACCCTCAAGTAGATGGATTGACACAAAGTCTGCAATGATGGGCTTAAACATAAAAAAGATCATGTGCCTGGTACAAAATTGGGGAGTGTTTCATTCTGTTGTACATAGGATCGCTGTGAGTCAGACTCAACTGGACAGCACCTAAGAACATTATTAGACATATATATTTTGGCATATATATCGATATATCTCTAGGATAGAGTTCTAGAATTAGAATTGCTGGTCAACGTTTAAGCCTATTTTCCATATAGAATTCCTATCGAATTTTCTCCTGAATGGCTGAGACAAGCACACCAATAGCATAAGAGAACATGGTTCCCTCAAGTGTCTTCCAGTATTGAGTATTATTCTTTTCTCTATATTTTAAAGACATCTAGTAACAATTAACTTATCACTTAATTGTTATTTTTCCTGTTATTAGAGTAATATAGCATTGTTTTATGTGTCTATCATATTTTTGAATGTGATTGCTTGTTTATCTTTCCTCCCATTTCCACTTGTCTTTTTTATTCCTGGTCAAATGCCACATTTTGAAAACTACTGTAAGTGTATAATACATCTTATGTCTAGTAAAGCAAGTCCCTTCTTATTTTTTCTTTTCAGAATTTTCTTAGCTAATCTTCCAGAGTTACTCCTCCAGATGGATTTTAGAATCAAGCTGACAGATTCTCTCGGGGATTTTGTAGCAGCCTGCATTAAATCTATAAATTAAATTTAGGAGAGTTTACGTGTTTATAATATTGAGTTTTCCACCTAGAAATATAGTTAACCTCTCCACCTAGAGGGCTTATTTGTGGCTTTCTATTTAATATTACAGCATAGGCACATTTGTTATTTTCTTATTGCTAGTATTTTATACATTTGTCAGTATAGTGAATGGGAAATTTTCCCAATCTATTCTTATGATTATTAAGGACACATGGGAAAATGACTGATTTTTCTTTACCTTGTTCTAGATACTTTATAATACTCTGACATTAATTTTAGCCTACAGCTGTAGCCCTGTGGCATCCGATCCTGTCAGATCTTGGAAGTTAGCAGGGCCGGGCCTAGTTAGTACTTGGATGGGAGACTGCCTGGGAACACCAGATACTGTAGGCTTGGGAGACGGCCCCAGCAACCCACTTCCAAAAATCAATCTGCAATTGACAACCCTATGAATAGCAGAGAAACACTGACATTAGTGTTTCGCCTGCTGTATGTGGGGTCGCTATGAGTCGGACACCAACTGGATGACACATAACAACAACAACAACATTAATTTTGGCATAGGTTCAGTAGGTTTTCATAGATGTTAGGTGCCGTCGAGTCAAGTCAGACTCATATCGACCCTATGTATAGTGGAATGAAACATTCCCCAATTCTGTGCCAGGCACACAATCTTATTTACATTTAATCCCATTGTTGCAGACACTGTGTCAATCCACTTGGTGGAGGGTTTCCTTTTTTTTTTTCGTTGACCTGCCAGTTTCCCAAACATGACATCTTTCTCCAAGGATTGGTCCCTCCTGATAACATGTCCAAAATACATAAGACACAGTCTAGCCATCCTTGCTTCCACGGAGCACTCTGGTTTTGCTTCTTCTAGGATAGATCTATTGGTTCTTTTGTCAGTCCATGGTATATTCAATACTTGTCTTCAGTACCATAATTCAAAAGCATCAATTCTTCTCCTGTCTCCACTTTCAATGTCCAGCTTTCACAACCATGTCATAGGAAATTCTATTTTTTTTTTCAGTACTAGAGTGTGAACCCAGGGCCTCGTACATGCTAGGGAAGCACTCTATCACTGAGCTATACAGGACCTTCCCTGCCCTTTTTTTAAGTTCTAAGGCAGAGTGTTACCAAGTTACGCAGGCCGCTTCTGGCCTTGACCTCCCAATCCTCTGGCTTCAGCCTCCTAAATTATTGGGATTACAGGCGTGCACAAAAAAACCTTACCATGAAAAACACAATCTCCTTTTCACAATCCCTTGTACCCCATCTGCTGTTCCTAGAGGCCACTATTGTAAACAGTTTTTGATATTTTTTCTGGCATTTGTCTTCCCATTTCTAAGTGTTCTGATTATACTGCTATTTTTTTAAATTTACTTTTTGTTGGATACATAAAAATGTAAAAAATGGACATAAAAATGTAGTATCATATTCTTTTTTAGTAATATCTTGCCCTTTTTGATATATTAACTTCTGTTGACTGTCTAGGTGAAGATTTGCTCTTTTAAAAACCTTCTTTTTTGTCCCTTCATTTTCTCTTGAATAACAAATTCATAGTTTGACTGTTTTAAACCAACAGCTACTATTTACACCATTATAATTAACACTGCTCACTATGGGACCAAGTAGTATGCCATAATCTGAGTTTTGTCTTGGATTATCTAGGTAAGTGGTAGCCTTGCTTCTTCTCTTCCTGAAATTATGCTGCTTTTATTGGATTACTGGTCAGGATTTCTAGAATAGTATTAAATAGTAACAATATTACTGGTTATTCTTATCTTGTTCCTGGCTCTTACATAAATGCCTTGAATATAAATCATTTAAGAATCTACATTTAATAATAAAAAAGAAAACTTGTATAAAATAATGTTTTTAGCATATTTCTTTGGAAAATGACACTTTAATGGGAACTTCCTCTATTAATGGTCTCATTTTTTTCTAACTTAACAAAAGCAAGATGCAGTAGTATAACTATTGTTAAATGCTGACTGATTTCATTTTTTGTAACTCAGATATATCAAATCCATGAAAAATAATATTTAAACAAACAAAACTTTAACTGTCAACTCCTTAGTGAAGAGATTGCAATGAAACTTGATTACATCCGGGGCATTGTCACCAGAGCAACATGAATGAACAGTGGGAGGTGAGGAAAAGGTTTGATCTATGCTGGGGCAGGGTTTTAAAAGAGAGTGGAGGTTAATTTGTTGGGAAAAATGGATAATGAAGTATAAGTCTTCAAATACTTAAATAATGAGTAACTGACTATATTATAAAAGGAAAATTTTAAAGTCAAGATTATCAATAAGTATGACTTGGTATTTAATCACAACTGTTCAATGCATACTCTAATGACATGATGTTGTGCCTTAAGTACAAGCAACTACCATTTTGTGTCCTTTTCTTTGCTGTTCCTTTTGTGTAAGACAGGAAAAGGGGACAATAGCTGTGATAAATTGTCAATTTCTAAATGCTGTATATCTTTGGAGATCGTTGAAGAGTTTGGAAGGAAAAGCAAGAAAACATAAGGTTTTCCTAGATAATGGAGATGGAGCAAATTGGAGAAAGTGGGGAACCACTGACACCCAGACAGCCTGTCCCAGCAGCAAATGCCTCTTGGCAGCTGGCCTGCACAGCTCATACTGACTTGGGGCTTGTCAATTCTCTCTGGTTTAAAATTCACCTGTTTCCACCACCCCCTTTTCTTGTCCTTAGTAACAACCTGAAACTCTAGGTTTATTAAATGCTCTATCCAATTCAGTTTTTTCCTATTAAATCTGGTGGGCAATCTCTAATCAGAGTTCTTCCCAGCACACTCCAACAAGTTTCAGGGTGGCAAAAATGCTGTGTGTATGATTCCTTTCCATTCCTGTGCTCTGCTGTAGAGCCCTGGATGAAATCTCCTCCTGCTTGAAGTACCTGGAGTGCATTCTACTTTCCTGTCCAAATCCCAACAGATGCAGTATCATTCTCTCATTTTTTGATGCTCTGACAGGTAGCTCATTTGTGTTCTTTGAATGAGCTAACTGCTTTATTAAAACAAAAGACATAAATGTAATATTTTAGCAAAAAGAGAATGTATAAGTGAAGAGACATAGCTGAACAAAGCAACTGCCTACCCTCTTCCCATTGTTTTTCCATTCTTTCTAGGTCTCAAGCTTGATTTTCTCTTCTATCACATACCTATTCAACATAATGAGGTATTATTATCACCTGAAGCCAACAATATCATATGTGAAACCACTATGTCTTGCCCATGACAGACATCAATAAGTGATCACTGCCGTCTTGCCTGCCAATAGCCAATTTGGACTACATTGTTCTCATATGGTGATCTGGCCAGCCACTATTAATTGATTAATATTCACATGTAAAGAGAACTTTTTTGTATTGCTCCACAGTTTTGACAAAGAAAAGTAACTAAGAAACTCTCAAAGACATAAAACCATAATGTTATATGAAAACAATTATGTTTAGGGGAATCATACATGAAACATTCTTTTTCTGTTTGGTTTTATTGGTAATCTATCATTCTAATAAGGAGACCAAATGCTTTAATGATGAGTAAAGCACAGTTCCTACTCATGTTCATGGGTTTCTTTTAGAATTATAACCACAGTTCTGCAACATGAAGGGCGCATCTGAACTTGTTCCTTTTGCTTTACTCTTGAGGTCACCACATTAAGTAAATACCTAATACACATCTACACTATAAAAATTGACTGTTTCTCTAACAACATAGTTGAAATAGATGATCTAAAGATAGTTTTACTCTTCCATGATGTCATCTCATTAAAGTTAAGCCTTTCTTTGTTCTTTTTTTATGAGTTACATTCGCTCATTTTATGAGGGTTATATGTGTACTTGTCAGTTGTTGATACATGTCATTAAGGGCTCACTGTCTTAAATTTGTTGGTTCAATAATATAATTTAAATATAGATTTTAGGTTACTTTTTCATTACTTTTTGATTATTTTTGTACAAGGGGGAAATTGTAGTAACTTCGTAGATTCTATTTCCAATGAAATGACAGTGATTTTCCTTTAATATAGAGCTACAGTGAATTGCTATAGTTCAAGGATAATGAATTGCATGAAACTTCTGGTCATTTACATTAATAAAATGCCATGCAAAAGAAATAGGCTTTCTTTGCATTTTATTAGACACTTGTAAATACGTTGGAGAATGCCAAGAATTTAGCTTTAAGGTTCAATATATCAACACCAATGACAGTTACCTTTAACTACTTATTTTATAAGCTCTGAAAGCATAGAGTGTTTTGCTTTTATGGTAATTGAAGTTTGTCATCTTTCACTCAGTTGCCTATTGGTAATGTTACACCTGAGAAAAATCACTGAAAATGTGCAATGTACCCAGACAGTAATAAGCAGAGCATACTATAAGTTTTAAGTTCAATTCACACATCATTTTTTTCAACTCCTGCCAGATGCTGGGAGCCATTCTGAAAGCTGGAGGCACAGACATATATAAGAAATGTCTCTGCCCTCACAGAATTCACAGGTCAACTCTAAATACCAAGATATTAGTGACAAACAATGATCTTGCTGGTCTTTGACTGCAGGCTCCATTCCCCCTTCAGGTGTTTGCTCAAAGGTCACCCCATTGGTAGAGCCTTCTTTGACCACCCTACTGCAATAGTGCAATTTCCCTCCCAACTCTCAGCCCTTGCATTTCTTCTATCCTGTTTTATAGCATTTACATTAGTAGATGACTATACTGTTGATCCTTCTTGTTTATTGTCAGCTTCTTCTCATTGGAAGGTAAGTTCCACAAGGATAGGGATTTCTATCTGTTCTGCTCATTGATGAATTTGTAGATTCTAAAACATGCCTGGCTGGGATTTAGCTCAGTTGGTAGAGCGCTGTGCTGCAGTCTCTGAGGTCCCGAGTTCAATTCCCAGCACCACAAAAATGGGAGAGGGACCTGGCAATCCACTCCCAAGGCAATCCCAAAACAGTCAGCCATTGAAAACCCTATGAGGGTCGCAATGAGTTGGACACTGACTCAACGGCACCTAACAACAACAACAAAACATGCCTGGTACACAAATGGCAGTTAATAAAAGATGAGTAGGGATGAATCCTGCAGAGAGGTCTGGGGAGAGATTTAAAAAAAGGTAACATTTGCACAAAACTTTGAAGGAAAGATAGAAATTTCAGGGAGGGTGTATAACTTTCTGGTAGAAAGATGACCAAGGGCACGTGTCCAGGGTGAAAAGAGTGGCCTGGTGGTAGCTAAAAAGCCAGTGTTAAGGAGGTGAGAGGAGACAAAGGATTGAGAGAGATGAAACAAAAGTGAAAATGAAGGAAGTTGGGACCAGATAATGAACAGGTAGATAAAAATAAAAACTAGCTTATAAATGGACTGGCTTTGGTAAACCAAAAGGAGGTAGTGGCTGTTTTCCTGATTTTTAGGACTTTGGTTCATAAAACAATTTTCAAAGCAACCAACACATTAGCAGCAGAAGTGGGCTAGAGGGCCTGGTGAGCAGTGGATAGTCAACTGTGAGGAGCAAGGGATGCCCAGAGGCTGTAAACCTGAACCTCTCTAGGTTGGACAAGGCTGAGGAACAAATTCAGGAAGGATCAGATGGTATTGATCTTAAATGGTGAGAAAGTTCTAAGAGAGTGAAGGTAGAGACAACCTGGAAATTTCTGAATAAGTGGATAAAGGGGAAAAAATGGGACCTTAGATGCCATGAACTTCAGTGGAGGAGCAGTCTTGGGACCTGGGAAGGCAATCACTACAGAGCAAGAAAACAAGACTCTGCTGGCCCCTGGTCCTGGTGCTGGAGAAGGAAGGTTGTAAGTTTGAGGGAAACTAAGCTACCTTTAATGTGAAAAAATGAAAGGAAATTTTGGTTCTGTGGTTGAGTACCAAACAAAGAGAAAAGGATTTAAAAGCCCAGAGCCGATAAGTTCCTCAGAGTGGCAGAGATGCACTGGGTGGCAGAAGAGCTCTGGTCAGGATCTTTGTAGTGGAGAAAGCAGGGAGGGTGCCTGGGGATGGTGGATGGCTTGGGAGTGAAACCACAGGCACATCAGCACTGTAGAGGCACTGGGGGGCCAGAGGGGCTGAGGATGATTGGATCATAGTTGATAGTGAACCTTGTGTCATGTTATGGGCCCAACCAAAAAGTGAGCAAGAAGTCTACTTCCAGGCTAAGCTTCTTACCAACAACTGAAACCCTCCTGGTGGGTCCCAAGTGTCATCTTATATTACCCTGAAAACAGCTCCTTCATTGACAATGGCATTTAATAGAGCTCAGGCAGAAAAGATAAAGAGTGGTACAATCTCTTCTCACCCTACATCTTTGGGTAAGTGCATTAACTCCACTAAGGGGTAGAGTGGAGGAAGGATAATGTTTAATTTATGGACAATTAACATAGATATTTATAGATATATTTTACTCATCATATTGTCTTATTGTTATTTTATACACCTAACTTACAAAGGCAAGGACATTCCTATCTTTTTATATGTGTTTTGAAGTACACAAATACATTTATATTAAAATAACAGTGATAACATTTTGTGTCTTGTTACCATTAAAAACAAAACAGTTGAATCTACAAAGAATAACAAAATTTGTTATTGTAAAATACCAGGGTCCCTCATTGTTACGCTACTATAGCATCTTCTTATTTTAAGGAATTTGCAATCATGTAAAATGTATTGAATTTGATAGACTCCCACTATAAAGCAGCCAAATGCTTCATAACAACCAACAAAGGGGTTGCATTTTTTCTGCTTGGCAGATTAACTGCTGGTTTTGTTTCCTGCCAGATCGCTCCCTGTAACATAAGTAATAAATCAGGATTATTTTCTTCCTTTTTAGGGTTTTGTTTTTGTGTTTTGTAAAGCCCACCAAAGCTCTGTTTTCTGGTAGGCAGAAAGACTAGGGACCTAATCTGTTCCTACTTCCTGCCCTCATCAACAATTTTACTCAAATTCAAACCAAAAGATAAAATAGACATACGGATATCCTGGCATGGAGGAAAGAGCCATAAGAAAGCATTTTGAGAAGTGGGAATTCATGGAGGGGGGAAAGGCATTCCTACTGGTGTTACACTGGCATGAATGTCCGAGCTTTATTTATTTAATTATTTTTTAGAAACATCTTTATGAGGTATACTTGACATACAATATACTGCACATATTTAAAGTCTACATCAGTATAAATTTTCACTTGGATGGACCCAAGAGAGCATCACCACAATCAAGATGATGAACATATCTGCCAGCCCCAAAAGTTCGTAATTACTTTTTATAGGTGGATGTATTCAGCAATGTTAGTGAATAATAATGTCTGGTTATGTATACACTAAAATTTTGTGGCTACATATATTATAATTTTATGGATACAGACAAACACACACATACAATTTACTTATCCATTTACTTGTTGATGTGTATTTGGGATGTTTCTAGGTTTTGTATATTGTGAATAAAACTTTACAAAGAATAAAATTGTATTTATGTATATTTTTAAAGATCATTTGTTTTCCTTTCCCTAGGAATAGAATGGCTAGATGTAATGGCAGGTTTATATCTAACTATAAAAAACAAAAAACAGCTGGATAGTTTTCCAATGTGGCTATCATTTTATATTAAGACTGGCAGTGTGTCAGCCTTCGGGTTGCTTTATATCCTGGCCAACACTTGGTATAGTCAGATTTTTTTATATTTTAGAATTTCTAATAGCTTTGTAATGGAATCTCATTATAGTTTTAATTTTCCAATCACCAATGTGCTTATTTTCATTTGTATATATTCTTGCATAAAGTATCTGTTCAAATATTTTGTCTGTTTTTAATTTAGGTTTGTTCTTATATTATTGAGCTTTGAGATTTCTTTATATATTCTGAATCAAGGTTATTTATCAAATAGATGATTTGCAATTATTTTTCTAGTCTGTGACTTATGTTTTCATTCTGATAACAATGAGTTTCTAAGAGCAGTTTCCTGATTTTGATGAAACTCAACTTATCTTTTTTTCTCTTTTATTAATCATTTCTTTGGGTGTCATATCTAAGACATTTTTGCCTAGCTCCACATAGATATTTTCCTATGTTTTATCCTACAAGTTTTATTCTGAATTCGTGTAATTATTTTATACCATGCAAGGGATGTAGGAAAACAAAGCACATTTTGATATCTAATTGTTTCATCACGATTTGTTGAAAAGACATTTTTTTTCTACTAAATTATCTTTGAATCCTTTCAAAAATCGACTGACCATACACTATGGGTCTATTTCTGGATTCCTCATTCTGTTCCATGGCTCTATTTAATTTTTTGGTTCTTTTGAGACATAGTCTTGTTATGTAGCCCAGGCTGGCCTTGGATTTCCCATGCAACTGAGACTGGCCTCGAACTCACTATTCTCCTTCCTCCACCTCTTGATCACTGAGATTACAGGCATCCACCACCATCCCAGACTCTATTTATGTACCTTGAAGTCAGTATAATATGATTTTGTTTATTGTAGGCTTATAGTAAGTCCTGAAACCACGTGATATAACTCCAACATTGTTCTCCCTTTTGAAGTTGCTTTGGATTTTCTAGCTCCTTTGCATTTTCATATAAATTTTAATTGAGATCGCAAAGAATTTACATATTTACTTAAGAAGAATTGTCTTAATAATATTGAATTGTCTCATCCATAACTTGCTGTTTATTTATTTTAGTCTTCATAACTTCTTTCAACAATATTTTATAGGTTTAAGTATACAGGTCTTTGCATTTTTTGTCCTATTCATCTTTTAGAATTTTATATTTTGTTCTTATCACAAATTATATTTTTAT
The DNA here is from genome assembly GCA_007922755.1 of Pedetes capensis. Taxonomy (NCBI): domain Eukaryota; kingdom Metazoa; phylum Chordata; class Mammalia; order Rodentia; family Pedetidae; genus Pedetes; species Pedetes capensis. The sequence continues at coordinate 39,682 of VMDO01013353.1, forward strand.
TTCAATTGTTCTACCTGAAATTATCCCACAGCTAACTGATGTACTTTTCATTTTTTAAGAAATATTTTTTTCTTTGTGTTGCGTTTTGGGTGATTCCTATATTTATGTGCCTGCAGCTGTAGACCTGTGGCATCCATTCTGTCAGATCCCACCAAGCAGGGTTGGGCCTGGTGAGTACTTGGATGGGAGACCACCTGGGAACACCAGGTACTGTAGGCTTGGGAAAAGGACCCAGCAACCCACTCCCAAAAATAAATCTGCCATTGAAAACCCTATGAACAGCAAAGAAGCACTGACAATAGTGTTTCTCCTGTTGCATGCAGGGTTGCTATGAGTCGGATACCGAGTCGACGGCACCTAACAACAATATATTTACATATTTTCTTCTAGAGTAACTAATAAGCTGTTAACAATGTGCCTTTCATATTTGGCAAAGTGTTTTGTTAAAATTTTTATTTGAGTCTTTTTGAAATATCTTCTATGTCTCAATTTAGGGCTAGAGATTAGCTCAGTTGGTAGAGCGCTGCTCTGTACTCTCTGAGTACCCACGTTCGATCCCCAGCACCCCCAAAATGGGAGAAGTATGTGGTAGTCCACTCTTGAAGCAATCCCCAATCAGCCAGCCACTGAAAACCCTGAGTGTCTCTATGAGTTGGACAGGACTCTTGGGCCCTAACAACAACAATGTCTCAATTTAATTTGCTCAATTGCTCTCCTACCTTGTTGAATCTATTGTAGAGAATTATACTGTTTTCATGTCTCTAGCTACTAATTCTATCATCTGTGTCATTTCTATGTTGATTTTGATTGCTTTTACCCCTCACTATGGGTCTCATTTCTTGCTTCTTGGAATATTTGATGAATACTTAATCAAATGTCAGACATTGTATTATGCCCCATGAATTACAAGGTGTTCCTCTGTGGCTGGTGGGGACAGGGACTGTTTCTGGCCCTGTGCGAATCAAAGATCTCTCCCTTACCATGTGCTCCTTTCAGAAGTTGATTCCCTGGCTTTGGGTAGTTGGATTCCATGCATGTGCTAATCAGTACTCAGTGGAAGAATAGATGGGCCCTCAGCAAATCTGAGCTCTCTTCCAGTTCAGGTCTTCCCATTGGGGCACTACCTTGTGATCTCAGGCTGCCTCAGTAGACTCTGAGTCTCCTCCATTTCCCATGTTCCATAGGTTCCACCTGGATTCCCCCTATTGCACATTGCAGAAGTCATTGCCCTTCATTGTCTGATATCCAATGTGGCAAATCTGTTTTTTCATGTACTTTGCCCAATTTTTGGTTGTTTCACATGGGAGGATAAATGTCATACCTGTTATTGTTTCTTGGCCAGAATTGGATATTTATTTATTTGGTCAGGATTGGAGGTCTATGTAGGCTTTGATCATTCTTGAGTTTGTCCAGCAGTGTTGTTCTGGTCACCCCTAATACCTGATCACCAGCATGCACCCCATAGGATCAGAGGCCCTCACAAATGTTACCTTGACAATAGCACTACATGAGGTCAAGTAGACTTTGTTTGTGGATTTACATCCATGGAAAACCAAGCAGTGTAATTTTATTTTTAATGAAAATATATATTTCTTAAAATCAGAGCCTTGCTTAATATTTAGTTTATAATCTCATAATTAATCAAGGAAATTGGTTCTGAATTAGGTGCTTAGAATAGCAGAAAATTATCCTCATCAGTCTTTACATTTTAAAACATTATTTTTACATGTACTATTCTTATCACCAGTCTTAGACGTGATGAAGCAGTTGATATGCTTTTCTTGATGTGCATTCCTGTTTTGGGACATTGAGTAAATTCTTAAGTCCTATTTCCTAGTACAGATATCTTACTTCACATAATACATCTGCAGTAAAAGTATGTGTAAAAACCTAATGGAAAATACCTTTCTGGTTTTTGCTCTATGGTGAAAGTCTATGGTAATCAAAGGTTTTATTTTGAATGAGAAGTAACCACTTCCTCTTCTCTCTGCTCTGTCAACCACACTTTCATTGACTGAATAAACTAACAGTGGTAACCTCATCCCTAACTCCCCTCTGCCTCTTCACTGGGAAATGTTGATCATTGGATAGAGATTAAGCTGAACTTTAACATTACCTGTCATTGGAGGAGGCTGCCTGACTGAATAAAACTTGCAAACAGAATTGATTGTATGATGACGATTTTAACTGCTTCTAAAATTTTTAATTACCTCAAAAAGGGCTTATTTACATGCAAGTGAGACAGTTGCAAAGTAATTGGAGACTCAATATTTCCTAAGAGTCATTCTCAAACTTTTTGGTATCAGGAACTCCTCTTCCCCTCACAAATTGTTGAGGATTCTAAAGAGCTTTTATTGCTGTCACTCATATTTATTGGTATTTACAGTGGTGGAAATTAAAGTTCAGAAGTATTTAGAATATGTATTTATGCATTTGAAAATAAATGTTATTACATGTTAATTTTGTACTGCTTCATCAATTATTCTGAAGTGAAACTGATTCCTCCTCTCATGTCTTTCCTCCTTCCCTACTTCCTCCACCTCCTCCTCCTCCTGTTACTGCTTTTCTTCCCCTTCTCTTCCTTGTTTTCCTCATTCTCCAGTGAATGTGAAGCAGAGAAGCTACAATGGCAACCAGGACTGCTTGCTCAGTGGCACTGATAGATTCCAGCTAAGGAGGCTGCAGGTTTCTAGCTCTTGCTTTTCTATGGTTATTAACCTGTTAACTCCCAGCATCCCGTTGGTAGGACAGTAATGAATTCCCTGATTATTATCTTTCCTAAGAAATCATTGAATTTGTTATGGTGCTATAAGTAGGATGCTTGGTGTTAGCAGGTTAAAAATGAGGACGTAGTAGGAAGGGCACATAATGTCTTAGCATTGTTTTTAAAATAACTTTAACCTCATGGACCCCCACAAAGCATTTCAAACACCTTCAGGGTTTCTCAAACCATTTCAGAGCAATGCCTGGGCTAATGCCTAATGAAATAATTATATGCATTTATACTGTTGATTTAAAACTCTTTGCTTTAATAGCTAACATTTTTATTGCAGTATAGCAGTTCATTCAGAAAATTGAAAAGATTATCAGTAGAACATACATCCTGATTGGTTATCACAAAGTGACTCTCCCCTCATCCTCCTCCCCAGATCACAGAAGATCAGACAGCACAGCCAGCATCCCGGAAGCTCCTGCTTGGTCGCTTCCTAATTGCCACCTGCCTTCTGTCCTCCAGAGTTGATCCTTTCCTTACTATTAGTTCATTCTGTTAATGAACTTTATCAAAATGGAATCAAACACTCTGTGTTCTTTTGTGTCTGGCGTCCTCAGGCAGCATCATGCTTGCAAGATTTCTCCCTGTTACTGCTTATTGCTGTAATCTCACAAATATATACATATATATGTATATATATGTATATATATATACACACACATATATATGTATATATGTATGTATATATATATATATATACACACATATATATGTGTATATACACACATATATATGTGTGTGTGTGTGTGTGGTATGAACATACCATGATTTATTTACCCATGTGGCTATGGATACTCCTTTCTGTGTCTTGTTGATTCTTGTGAGGATAGTTATTTTGCACAGTACTACACACAGCTTTGCTGTTATATTCTTCTATTTGCCTCTCTGCTGGGCTTACATTAGCAATGGCTATGCTGGGTCATAGAGTCACAGGTTATACATTGTGCAGTGTTTGTGGATGCTGCTCAATCATTTTCTACAAGCTTCAACCCAATTATACTGCCTCAACAGTGCCTGACAATTCATATTTCTTTGCCTCCTAACTAACATTTAGTATTGCCATAGATTTTTCGTTTAAGCATTTGATTATACATAGTGGTATTTTACTTTTCATTTCCCATATGACTAATACAATGGAACATCTTTTTCCTGTGCAAGCAGTCCTCCCCTTGCACAGAATTGCAAGACTATAAAAATGATTGTGTAAGATGAAATTGTGAAAAGCTAACTTAATAATCAATGGAGACAATTACAATTGTTTTGGGACCTTTGTCAAAATATTTTTTAAAGTTCTCTCATTGTGGGTTATAAGTGTATAAGGAAGTGAAAAAAAACTAAAACTAAAATGTACTTAGTTCCACATAATTGAAAGTATCAGCACCATTGAGTATTAACGCATTTCGTCTCTTTATAAAAAACTGAATGAAGAATAATTTGGACAGAGCTTTTCATTGTATAACTCATGACAGGAGCAAGCATTTTTTGTTTACCTTGGTAAATTGTCACTCCCCTTTCTAAATTTCAATCAGCTTCCAGTGGTTTATCCTTTGCACTTCTAATGCTTTAATAAGGAATACTTTTTTGGAGTTTCTCCCTCTGGGACATCTTAATCCTTTTCATCCTCAGCACTTTCCCCGAGGACATGGATGAGTTTGCCTTTGCTGGTCTCCTCCTTCCTCTGGCCATGCATCCAAAGTCTCAAATGGAAGTGATGTCAGAGTTCCCATGGTCAGTTCTTCTATTTATGTTAAGTGTTAATTTCACTCTCAATAATGTCAAGAGGAAGTCGTCTTCTTCCTCTTCTTCCTCCTTCTCTTCTTCTTCCTTCTTCTTCTTCTTCCTCTTTTTTCTTCTTCTCTTTCTCCTTCTTCTTCCTCTTCTCCTCGTCCTCCTCCTCCTTCTCTCAGTACTTGATGGGGGTGGAATGTTAAACCTAGGGCTTCATGCATGCTGGGCAAGTGCTCTACCATTAAGCTGCACACCATCCCCTTTTTCATTTTCTATTTTGAGACATAGTCTCACTAAATTGTTCAAGAAAATTGAGTTTACTTTGAATCTATAAATAAATTTTGGGAAAAAATGGTTTCTTTACATATATATGTGCATACACACAGTTTCTAAGCCCTATCCCTGGATTTTCTTTATTCAATCTTGTTTTCTAATATTCTTGGTAATTTTTAATGTATTGCCAGGTATAGTATAGTGTATAGATAATTTGATATCTCTTTGATATTTATATCTATCCAAAGAAGATATACACATAGAAACACATGTTTCTATGGTATACTTGTTATTCATTATACAACCAGTATTCATTTAGATTTATTGTTATATTTATCCTTTGTGTTTCACTTCATTTCTTCCTTCTCTATGCTTCTGCCTGGAATTGTTACTATTTGACTGAAGAATGCCCATTAGTTTACTTTAATGCAGTCTTGTGGTGAAATCTATTAGTTTTAGTTTATCTGAAAATGTCCTTGTTTTACTTTAATTTATGAAGGATGTTTTATTTACAAAGACTATTAGTACTGTGTATAGAATGTTGTTGGCCATTATTTACTTTTAGCATTTCGAAGGTGCAAGTCAATTGTCAGCTGGGTTGCATAGTTACTGCTGAGGTGTCAGATGTAAGTCTTCTTGTGGCTTCTTGGAAGGTGAATTGCTTTCCCCTCTTTGGAAGCAAGACGAGAAATAGTAATGTGACACATGTAGGTCTGCTTTGCCTGCTTAAATTTCCTGAACTTCTTGGGACTGTGGCGTAAGTCTTTCATCAATTTTAGAAAAAATTTAACTTTGTCTTTTCATGTATTTCGTGTGTTTCTTGTGTGCCATTTTCTTTCTCCTCTCAGTCTGGGCTTCCAATTCCATTTATGTCAGAACTTTTTACAATGTCCTAGGTTCTATCTTGCTCTTTTCTATACTTCATATCAATATGACTCTTTTCTCTTTCTTTCTGTTTTGTTTTAGTTGTTTTTTCTAAAAGTTTCTATCTTATTATCTAACTTGTAATTATACTTATTTTGGTTTTAAAAGCTTACATAGTAGTGAAAAATACTGATAACTATTCTGTAGGTGTCTTTCTCTTGTTTGCTCCTACTCTGGTCTCTCTTTATTCATTCTTGTGATATTCTTGACAATTTTTTATTCATTGTCAAACATAATGTATTAAAATGTACACATTATCTGATATTTTTCAATGATAGCTATCTTTATTGAGAAAAGATATACTTTTATTTCAGGTAGTACTTAGGATAAGGGTGGGTTGCTGTAATCCATAAAGGGATCAAATTGCTGTGGAATTTGGGTTTATCCTTGGGGATTCAGGTCTATTTCTAGTTTAGCCTTATTCTTAGGATAGAGCCTTTGTTGAAGGAAAGTCTTAGCTAAAATTCAAATTTGTCATCCACTCTTTAAGCTTGCCAAAAGCTTAGTCTGTGCTCAAATGCCTTTACAGAAAATCCATGCCAGATATCAGGCTCACCATTCCAAGCTTTCCTGCTCTCAGGAATTTTGTTCTTTATGTCTCTACTGCTTTTATTATCCTCCAATACTTAAAACAGACATTTTTGAGATACCAATTTCCGAGTTGTTCTGAGTGAGACAGCTTGTCTTTAACAAAGTAGTCTACCATCACCAGGGGTCAAAATCCTAGTTTTGTTCTTTAAAGGGAAACCACATCAGAAACCTACTTGATAGAGTTTATAAGGAAAACTTGAACTCTCTTGGTCAAGATGGCAACCTGACTGACTGGAAAGTCTTTCTAGAGCTGTTAATGCACTAAAGAGTGGAAATGTACGTTTCTGTTGGAGTCTTTGGAGTGTGCTCATTCTTTGGCACGTGCTTCTGGTTTTCTTTCTTAGGTTAGCCTCTGAACTGAAAAATGGAACTTACTGAAAGTCCCAGGAAGCTTTACTAAGATAAGGGTCAGTGGAAAGAAGAGCAAGACAAAACCCATCCTAAAGCCACTAGCCTTCATGTGTCTGTCTGCTTGTTGTCCTATGGGGACTTGCATGGTGCTGTGATGCTGAAAGCTATGCCACCAGTATTTGAGAGGCCAGTAGGACAACTATGGTGGACAGTTTTCAGCTGAATTTCCAGCCTTAGAAAGACTAGGGAGAAGGACATGGCAGCCCACTCCTGAAAACAATCCCAAAACAATTAGCCACTGAAAACCCTAGGAGGTGCACTATGAGTTGGACTCAACTCCAGGGCACCTAACAACAACCACAACCACAACAACCACCACCACCACCACCACAACAACAACGTGATCAAGTGGACTTTTCTTATAGGCTTTTCAGCCAGCTCTCTCCCCTGTAGGAGGCAATCCACAGGAAGTTATTTTAGTTAGGGAGCAATGCCTGGTGAGTGAGGGACTGGAATAAAACGGAATAGGCTATAGAATCTCAATGTCCAGACATCTACTTATCCAGAGGTACCCCTGACAGTGGACAGTGGGCAAATATCATTATTTCATTGGTTTTTTGTTGCGGAAGACATAGTTACAAGACATCTAAAGGTGTTTAAAGTGATATTTTGTTATGTGAGTAGGTCATAAAACACTTTTTAAAAACTTGTGTCTTCATTAAATCAAATCTCATTTCTAGAACAATAAAGAATAGTGGAAACTTGGAGTAAGAGGAGTTTGATCCTATTTTTAAATTCTTGTTCTAGTAATTAATAAATCTGCTGTTCAACCTAATTGTTGTTGTTGTTAGGTGCCATCGAGTTGGTATCCGACTCATAGCGACACTCACAGGGTTTTCAATGGCAGACTGTTTCGGGATTGCCTTGGGAGTCAATTGCTGGGTCATTCTCCCAGTTTTGTGGTGCTGGGAATCGAACTTGGGACCTCAGACACTGCAGTGCAGCGCTCTACCAACTGAGCTAAATCCCAGCCCTGTCCAACCTAATACACACACACTAAGCATTTATTAGTTATTTTCAGGTATAATATTTTCAGGTATAATTTCAGATTTAATGAGATGTTCTAGGTTCATCACCAATAGGAATGAGGCTTGATTATTAAGTAATGAAATTGTATAGTTAACAAATCCCTCATGTCTACAAGGCCAAATAAGTATTGGATTTTAACATAGTTACTTAGGAAACTATATATTTACCTGCCAAAGCTGTCATTACTCAGTTTTGCAGCTCTTCTTTTGGAGCTTTCTTTAGGCTTAGGCAAGAAGCCATCCACGCAACTGTCTCCTTACTTGATAGTGTGTATCTCAGTCTTGACCCAAGTGATATTTTTTGGCTTGCTTGCTGGAGACTATTTTATTGCTCTCACTTCTGAATGACAACACTGTCCAGAAATCAAGGCCAATGTCACAAAAAGTTTTTCAAGTCTTTGCAGATGTTAAGTGCTACATAAATCTTGCTAAAGAGAATGTGCTGATTGCTCTGAGAATCACTCAAAGGAAATTCAAAACACTTGGCAATTTGAACAGTTGTGGTCCCCTGTGAATATCTATATAGCTTTCAGATACAAGTAAGTTGTATGCTATATAATATACACGCTTCAGACACATGGATTTAATATACACACACACACGCACAGACAAACATACATGCACCTCCTCTTGAGTATCAGGTACAAAATTCCATACTTTACTTATATAATCTCATTTGATTATTATAGTAATGATTTAAGTGATTATTTAAAGATGATGTAACTTACTAAAATATTGAAATGGTAGTGGTATAAGACAGAATGTTCTAAAGGAGAATAACCAAGACTGTCTTAGGTATGGTACATTTGTACCACCCTCATGTTTACAGCCATACTACCCTGGCATCCAATCCCATCAGATTACGGAAGCTAAGCAGAGTCAGGCCTGGTTAATCCTTGGATGGGAGAGCACCTGGGAATATTGGGTGCTGTAGGCTTGGGAAAAGGACCCAGCAACCCACTTTTGGAACAGTCAGCCATGGAAAACCCTATGAATAGCAGAGAAGCACTGACACAGAGCTGGGCATGGCACAAGGTCAGGGAGTTTTTTGTTCTGTTGTGCATTGTTGTTGTTGTTAGGTGCCGTCGAGTTGGTATCTGACTCATAGCGACCCTCTGTACAACAGGGGAAACATTATTGTCAGTGCTTCTGTGCTGTTTATAGGGTTTTCAATGGCAGATTGATTTTTGGGAGGGGGTTGCCAGGTCCTTCTCCCAAGCCTACAGCTTCTGGTGTTCCCAGGCGGTCTCCCATTCAGGTACTAACCAGGCCTGACCCTGCTTAGCTTCTGAGATCTGACAGGATCAGATGCCACAGGGCTACCGCTGCAGGTTCTGTTGTACATAGGTCTGCTATAAGTTTGACCCAACTTGACGGCACCTAACACCACCACCACCACCACCCTTACAATAATTAACTCCTTCACATTGTAAATCTTAAATCTAGCATGATGTATTTAATTGAAATGTTTTTATTCTGGTCTTGATAGAAGGAACTGCTTTTAATCACAGTGAGAATGTCCTGTTATTGCAGGGCCTGTCACTGGAGCCATCGTTTCTTTAGTGGTTATGGTAAACAGAGAGGGGAAGGCCTTACAGTGGCATAATTCTGAAGCTGGTTATTAAGTGAAAGCCCACACAAGTTCCTATACTTGTTTGGATATCTCTAAGCCCACATCTGCTCTCTAAACTTCACCTCCTTACTGCAAACACCTTGTAAAATGCGACCAGCCAGTGACACAGGAATGGGTCCTGTGATCCCCACCCAGAATGTGATTTATGAGATTTAGAGAGGCTCTCTAGGAAGCAGGTAGAATTCCAGGGTCTTTTGCAATCCTGACCTGCTAAAAAATGTTTATACCTCCAGCCATACCACTGTGGCATCAGATCCCGTGAGATCTTGGAAGCTAAGCAGGGTTGGGCCTGGTTAGTCCTTGGATGAGAGAACACTTGGGAACACCAGGTGCTGTAGGCTTGGGAGAAGGACCCAGCAATCCACTCCCAAAAACCAATCCGCCATTGAGAACCCTATGAACAGCAGAGAAGCACTAATAATACTGTTTCGCCTGTTGTATGTAGTGTCGCTATGAGTCAGACAACAACTTGATGGCAACTAACAACAACAAAAAATGTTTGCTGTCGCCAAATAATTGGGGTTATAGGTTGGGATCACAAAACTACATCTCAAAGAATAATTGCTTTCCGTATCCATACAGAGAATGGCCTAGAAGGAATGTGGTTTCTTTTAGCACCAATTCTCCAGAAGTTCAGAAAATCATCACATGGGTGGGGGTGGGGGGTACCACAGAAAAACCTGTCACCAGTTATAAGAGCTTCATTTGGTTTTCAATCAGTTGAAGGACTTTGCAGAAGATGGCACTTGTTAAATTGATCTCAATTAAAATCAGTCTGAGTGTGCGCTCTGGCTCCGACAATAGCTGTGCGGGGTCTGGGAGGGGAGCCTTACAGTTCTGCCCTGAAGAGCTCCGGCACCTGTCTGGATGGTATTGGCACTTTTCCTTTTTTTAATTTTCACCTCAGCCTTTTCTTCCAGGCAGGCTTTGACCCCCCCTGGCATCCTTAACGAACTCCTTACGCTGCGCGCGCCTCTTTTCCTTCCGCAGCGAGGAATTGCAGGCAGCCTTACAGTCTTTCACCTCCGCCAGCGGCCTGCGTGCAGCCTGCAGCTGTCAGGACACTGACAGGCTGGCCAGGGCCAGATAATTGGATACTTGAAGAAGAATCATAAGCCAATGTGCTGCAGCGCCCCGTGTCTTGCCCTGGGGCAACAAGGGGCCCAGTGGGGAAGAAAGGAAGAGGAGGCTCCAAGGAGGGCTGGAAATCTGGTCTTGATAAATAATAATCGGTTTGTAACAGGACATGATGAAGACCTTTGTTCGCCATCAGGTCATCGTGATTTGTGCCACGAAAGGATTTTTTTTTTTTTTTTTTAAGATATCAGGGTGGAACTCCTTGCAAGATGAACCAAAGTTAGGGTAGTGAGAGAATCAGAGTGACTGGGCCGATCCCATCCAAGGAGAAGGACTGAGTGTCACTTGGGCAGATCTGTTCCTAGCAGAAAGTTTGTTGTTGTTTTTAATCAAAGCAAGCCATCTGACAGCTCATTATTAAGAGACAACGAGGAGTGACTTTATTAACATAGTGTGGCGCTGGCTCCTCTGCAAATTAAAGTTCTTTGTTCACTTGTCACTGTCTGCTTAGGCAGCATCTGGTAAGGGGTGCCAAGTGGGGGAGCAGTATAAAGAGTAATGTGATAACAATTAACCTACAGTGCCTTTGTCGAATATTGTCCCCTTTCGGTTTTATTAGATTTATCAGGAAAGGTGATGGAGATAAAATCTTTCATGTGATTTCCTTGTGAAGTAGTCCCTTGTGGCTGGTACAATCTGTCAAAAACATATTGGGGCTTATTTTCCAAAATATATATGATTTTTCTTATGAAATGTGATAGGTTGGTGGTTGGCATGCCTACCTTGCTTTTGAGAGGTCAAAATTCTTCATCAGACATAAAATTCTGAAAATAAAATGGGCACCATGGGGCACACTTGTAATCCCAATGACTTGGGAGGCTGAGCCAGGAGGATCATGAGTTTGAGGCCAGAGGCAGCCTGTGCAATTTAGCAAGACTCAGTCTCAAAATAAATAAATGAATAAAAGGCTGGGTGTGCAGCTTAGTGGTAGAGCACTTGCTTAGTATGCCTGAGGCCCTGGGGCCAACCTCCCAATACTGTGGGAAAAAAGTTCTGAAAATAAAATTTAAAATGTGGTTGGCTTACTCTATCAATATATGGTATGTTATTAAGTATGAGATAAAATCAGGTAATTACCTGTAATATCTGAGCTATGAAATTAGACTTCCTCCTGTGGTGATAGCCTAGGAATTCTGAAATCTTGTGTCAATAAATAGTCATTAAAAAGTATTTTGATCATAAGAGATTTTTATTTGATATGCTGGAAAATAATTTTGAAAGACAGAAACTGGTGTCAAAAATAACATCTCATTATACAAGACTCCTACATACATCAAAATTCTGTCATAGTTGGGATTTTGAAAGGTAATCAGTTCTCTCTTGTATCCAGGTGATTTCCTTTTACACTTGACTCCAGGAAAGTCACAACCCTTTAAGCTAGAAAACAAATATGAGTTCTCTAGCCATTCAAGTAAGGAAAGGAGTTGCATCTGTCCTTGGACAATGAACAGACATCTCTACAGTTTGTTCAGATCTCTTGTTCTTATTGATTAGTTTACATTGTCAGAGATAAATTTCTCCATTGGGATTTTGTTCTTCATTAATGAGATCTGTTTTGAATATCTATGATTTTTGTCCCACAAAAGGTCTAGAAAGAAAAATTTTTAGTTATTCTTAGGCCAGTTGTGCCTATGCAAACACCTATGTGTTTGAATTATTCTTCATTTTAGGTGATAATTTAGATATTAACATAGCTTTTGTTTTCTCCCAGCTAGAGAATACAGGGCAAACATAATAAGTGGATCAAGACATTAAATGGGTAAATGATATGATACTGCTAATTAAAGTTCTTATCAGTAGAAATAAAAAAAAATAAAGAGGGAGAGGAAGGTCTCAAAATATATGATGCAACTGTACAAATACATGGGAAAAAATAAAGGAAAATAAAAGATCATTGAGAATATAACCCATGATTGCATATGATTTTTATTACATATTAATTAAAATTCCTACTAATTTTTCTTCTTCCCTTCTCTTTAAACAGTTCTGTAAGATATGTAAGTTGAGGAATGTGTAAGCAACAGTGATTTAACAGTTGTGTAATGGATAGAGCAAAAGACTTATTACTCTGTACCCCACCAGCATTTATTAAAAAAAATTAATTTGAAAATAATAAACAACTAGACTCAACAACAACAAAAGAAAATGGTAACTCTTTTCTTTCAACTTGTACTATGTCTTAAATATAGTTGTTCTTGCATTTATTTATTCATCCAGGATTTATATAGAGTCTTCTATGTGCCAAATATGGTGCTAGCTACTTAGAGTATAAAGTAAATTGGACAGATACCTTGCCCCAGGGGACATAAGGCCCTCAAGCTCTCCAAATGGTAGGAAGGGCCAGGCAAGAAGCTTACAAAGGGCACATCAAGGGTATTAAGAAGACTGGTATGGGGTGTGTGTGTGTGTGTGCATACTTCTTATACTTCTTTGCATTATACCAGTAATCCAAAAGCAGCTACAAAAATAGAGAAACTGTCTCTTTCCTTTTAATTCACTTCTTATCCCCAGATCTTCTGAGAATGATCAAATTATCATCTCCCAGTGGAAAGAAATTAGCTAGAGTTTTCCTCCAGACATGTCTGCGCCAACTCTGGGTTGGGATAAAGATGAGTTGGTGGCTCATGTGGGTAGACGTGAGCCACACTGGGCTTCTCTCCCTGCACGGTGTTCACTAAGGAGCCTAGTTTTCTGTGCTCTCTACCCCAGCCTCTTGCCCTCACTCTGTGCTCTCTGGTACCCCACTTAGATCTGTCTGTTCCACCCTCTAAACTTGGCTTCCCCTCTTTCTTTCTTCACCTTTACCTGTGGCTTTGTGCCTCCATCTCTCATACTCTGCTCACTGTTTATGTGTGTGTTGGGGGTGCTTCATTCAGCATGTTAATTTATACTACCTATTTGATTAAGCTAGTCCCCATCCATCACAAGACAGCAGACATAGAAAATGACACTGAGGGTGTCAGTCACTGATAAAGTTTTTGCCTAGCATGTGTGAGGTCCTGGGTTTGATCCTCAGCACTGTGCAGAGGGAGGGAGGCAGAGGGAGAGGGAGAGTGTAGGGTGGGAGAGAGAAAAAGATTGAACTTGTTCAGGTATCCTGGGACAGATGTAGGTGAGTTAGGGCTGAGGAGGTCACCTGTGGCTGTTGCCTTCCAGGCCTCCCTGGCTACCTGAAATCTGATGGGACCAATGAGTCAGGATATCTGCTGTCACCTCTACACAGTATGGTTGGGAGTTCTGGCCTTCATCTCTCCCTGCAATATTCTAGTATTTTATTAGGAACCTCCAGTGCTCTAAGAAAAAAGGAAGAGATGTCTAGTTCAGTGGTGCAGAGCTGTGATGTATGACTAAGTAATGTTGAAAATCTGGCTCTCTTGTTAGCCAAGTGACTTTGGGCACTTGTTTAACTCTATCTTGGTGCCTACTTCATGGAGTTAGAAAGTGGACTGAAGTCTATGGGTTAATGTCCATAAAATGGTCAGCATGGAGCCAGGCGCAGTGGTGCACGCCTGTAATCTCAGCGGCTTGGGAGGTGGAGGCAGGAGGATAGCAAGTTTGAGACTAGAGGTGATCTGTGTAACTTAACTAGACCCTGTCTCAAAAAGTGAAAAAATGGGCTGAGAGTGCAGCCCAGTGGTCCAGCACTTACAAAGCATGCAAGCGTGAGACCCTGAGTTCAACCCCCAGTACCACACAAAATAAATAAATAAATAAAATAAAATAAATAAATAAAATGGTCAGCATGGAATTTGCATATGGTGTGTGTTCCATTAAGCAGTCCTGCCACTGTGTAGGCTGTAGCAAGGCCAGTGGGACAGAGGTTCAGTAAAGGAAAAAAAAAACAACAACAACAAAAAAAACACTCAGCATAAGTCTGTGATCTCAAAGCAAATAGCCTATGTACATTCATAATTTCATGTATAAAGGAATTATGTGTACATGGGTATTATCTATACATAGATAGAGCTGTCTGAGCTTGGGCTGCTATAACAAATTAACACAGACTGGGTGGTCAAATAGCACTTCCTTCTCACAGTTCTGAAGGCTGGGAAGTACAAGATATGGTGTCTGATGGGACCCTCTTCCTGCTTTGTGATGTCTGTGTTCTTGCTGTGCGACCTCACAACCTCAGGAGGTAGAAACAGTAGGGTGCTCTCCTGAGGTCCCTTTTGTTGTTGTTGTTAGGTGCCCTCAATCTGGTATCTGACTCATAGCAACCCTACATACAACAGACGAAACACTATTGTCAGTGCTTCTCTGCTGTTCATAGGGTTTTCAATGGCAGATTGATTTTTGGGAGGGGCTTGCCAGGTCTGTCTCCCAAGCCTACAGCACCTGGTGTTCCCAGGTGGTCTCCCATTCAAGTACTAACCAGGCCCGACCCTGCTTAGCTTCTGAGATCTGATGGGCTACTTGCAGGCAAGGTCCCTTTTAGAAGGGCACTAATCTCATTCATGAAGTTTCCACCTCAGGCCCTAATTATGTCTCAAAGGCCTCATATCTTAATACCATCAACTTAGAGGTTAGGACTCCATGTGAATTTTGGAGGGACACATTTTATCTTTACTTAGCACTTCCTCTCCTTTTCTGTTGCTTAGCTCTTTCTTCATTGTCTTTTCGACCTCACTCAGATTTGACATGCTCTGGAAGAAATGTTCAGACTCAAGAGCCTGATGTAATGTCCTTCCTCAGCATCCCACTAGTACCCTGTGGGCATCCTGCCGGAGCATGAATTCACCATAGGGCAATCATTTCACCCGTTCATTCATCGTTCACTTCACAAAATTCACTTACATAAGGCATCCACACACAGCCAAGCAATTCTGGGAAGTGGCCCCAGGCAGACAAGTCCTCCTGCCCTGACTCAGTTTATATTCAAGTAGAGAGAGGTGGGTGATCGACAGGTAAGTGAAAAAAGCCAGACTGTTGAGAATTGTGATATGGTGGAGATGGAAAGATCCTGCACAGATTTCTGGGCAGAAGAGGAGGGATGTTAGCTGAAGGAAGAGAAGAGGAGTGTGACGTTAGAGGAGATTGGAGACTCGGGCCAACCCATGGAAAGGCTTTCTTGGTCTCCACAATCTATTTCTCCAGCACCATAAAACTGGGAGAAGACATGGCAATCTGCTCCCAAAGCAATCCAGAAACAACTAGCCATTGAAAACCCTATAAGGGTTGCTATGAGTTGGACATGACTTGATCACACTGCACATCAACAAAAACAACCTATTAGGTACTGGAGAACATGCATGGAATAGAACCTGATCTTTTTTTTATCCCCACCCTCAGCATTACTAGGGGTGGGGAGCCCAGGGTCTCCTTCCTGCTGAGCAAGTACTCTACCACTGCCACACTCCCAGCCCCCTTTTTATTTTTTATTTTGAGACAGGGTATCTCTTTCTTTCTCTCTGCAGTACAGTACTAGGGGTTGAACCCAAGGCCTCATGCATGCTAAGCAAGTGCTCTACCACTGAGCTGCACCCTTAGCCCCCTTGTTTATTATTTATTTTATTATTTTTTTTAATTTATTTTATTTATTTATTTATTTTTGCTGTCCTGGGGGTTGAACCCAGGGCCTCGCGCCTGCATGCTTTGCAAGTGGTGGACCACTGAGCTGCACCCCCAGCCCATTTTTTTTAACTTTTTGAGACAGGGTCTGCTAAATTACGCAGACTGCCTCTGGTCTCGAACTTGCAATCCTACTGCCTCCGCCTCCCTAGCCGCTGGGATTACAGGCATGCGCCACCACACCCGGCTGTTTGTTTTTTATTTTGAGACAGTCTCACTAAGTTATCAGGTTGCCTCTGGCCTTGAAGCCACGAACTTCCTGCCTCAGTCTCCCGAATCACTGAGATGATCAGTATTGTCTGCGGTGCCTGGCATACCGTCTCACTTATAAAAAGGCCCCGAAGTCTCCCTTACCCTGTTCACTCTTGGGCAGCTTTAGAAATTTTTACAAATTGTTTCTTTTGAGAATTCTTGAATGCCTTTTTACATTGATTAAAATGGCTTTCCCTCCCCCCTCTTGCTAATTATAATCATACAAGCAGTGAACTAAACAGTTGGGGGTGAAAGGAATTCCAAGGATATTAAAAATGCAAATAGTTTTCACACCAGATTAATTCATTTAACTAACAGCCCCGATCTTTAAACATTAAATGTTTGAGTGTGAAACGTTTTATTCACGAGGGAGGTAATCCACATGAATGGATCTGTAACCCATTCCTCTGTCGGGAGTGATTCTAAAATAAACAAAATACATATTATTAGGTTGTTATTAACTGTTGCTGTTGTTAGGTGCTGTTCAGTTGGGTCCCACTCATAGCCACGCAATAGGGTTTTCATTGACTGCTTGGGGATTGCTTCAGGAGTGGACTGCCACGTCTCTCTCCTGTTTTTTGCCACGCTGGGGATTGAACCCAGGTCCTCAGAAAGTACAGAGCAGCACTCTACCAACTGAGCTAAACCCCAGCCCAATTATTGACTTTGTTGTTGTTGTTGTTAGGTGCCCTCTCCTCGGTGTCAGACTCATAGCTACCCTGCATACAACAGGCCAAACACTATTGTCAGTGATTCTCTGTTCTTCATAGGGTTTTCAATGGCGGGTTGATTTTTGGGAGTGGGTTGCTGGGTCCTTCTCCCAAGCCCACAGTATCTGGTGTTTCCAGGTGGTCTCCCATCCAAGTACTAACCAGGCTTGACCCTGCTTAGCTTCTGAGATCTGATGCCACAGTGCCATAGCTGCAGGCAGTTATTAACTAGCAAGTTAAAAATTCTTTAAAACATTTCAGGATGTAATTTACATGGTTCAAGATTAGCAAGGCTCAGAGCTCCCAAGCTGTTTGAGGTTAGGAGAAGTAAATCATACAAGGATCTGAACGGATGTTTGTGTTATCTGTGTGTTTGACTAATATTTGAATTAAATGTTTTATATTTAATCAAAGCAAGATTGTAGTTTATTATTACTGCTGATATGCAGTACTAATTACAGGAAATAACCAGCCCTTCCCAGTTCAGTGCCAAATGCTGATAGTGTGGCAGTGGAGAAGGAAATTGTAGGCCATAGAGCTGGAAAAGGATTTAGTCATATATTTTAAATGAAGGCTTTCTTTGATTTAAAAATATGCAGTGCCTTTATTTTCTTCCGCCTTATTTGATTTAATTTGTATTAGTGAAACAATAAGGCTTTTTAAAATATAAGATCATATTATCATGATAAAGGGCTGGGATTTAGTTCAGTTGGTAGAGCGCTGTGCTGCAGTCTCTGAGGTCCCGAGTTCAATTCCCAGCACTGCCAAAATGGGAGCAGGACCTGGCAATCCACTCCCAAGGCAATCCCGAAACAGCCATTGAAAACCCTATGAGGGGCGCTATGAGTTGGATACCAACTTGACAGCACCTAACAACAACAATCATGATAAATATACTTTTGCAACTACACATCTACCCCATCTTGTCTTTCGTTTTCCTGGTTTAAAATCACTGTTCTAACCAGATCTTCCACATTACAGATGAGAAAAGTGAGGCTTTGTACATTAGATTCTGAGAGTAAGCTTGGTCACAAAGTAGTTTTAAAGGTAAAACTGTACATGGTTGGGAGTCTTTCCTCTTATCTTACGTACATCTCAGAGGTAGCCAGAAATTCAAATTCAAGTCTTTTTTTTTTTTAAATTTAATGCATACATTCAGGTTTACTTCTCCTGTCTCTGTGACATTCTCAACTACCACACTGGGTAGGCTACCACGTGTGAGCTGGCATCCCGGGCTCCCACTTAGCTCCATGTCACAGGCCCTGTCCACTTACTTTTTACTTGTGTAGCAGCAAATATCTGGCCTTGAGAGCCATCACTAAGTGCTGATGTGATGACCTGTGGAAGTCTACATCAGTAGTATATCCCATACTCTCTTACCAAAAGGACTCAGTTTTTGCCCTATGATCTCACAGAGTAAAAAAAACAACTGGCATATTTAAAAAATATTATTAGGAAGTATAATGGCAAATGTGATCAGCTGGTGGGAAATTGAAATCATAGATCAAATTACATTCTTCTGTAATTCTTGGCTAGGTTACTAGGAGAACAGACCAGAGCAAATGGTAGCAGAATCCAGCCCTACAACATTAAGGAAAAGCTATCTGATAGAAGAGGAAGATAAATCAAGGTGGAAGGAAAAGTCTTGTTAATGTGCCTGTTTGTAATTGTTTTTAGCTGGTAGGAAAGGATCTTGAATCTCACATGTTCAGCTAAAAAATGAGCTGCTTCTTTCCTGTACACTACACTGAAAATTGTTTTCCAGGTCTCTTGCACAGGAAGGGAGAGGTTAGAGAATAATGACAATTGTTACAATAAACATTAAGCCATTTCTAAGAGGCTTTGAACATTGATCTCAACAACCTCCCTGCAGGGCATAAAGAAAAGTAATTAGATATTTATAAGCACTGTA
>VMDO01013354.1:0-58601 GCA_007922755.1 Pedetes capensis
TAGAGAGAGAAAATCTGAAAAATATATTATATATACATGCAGAGACAGATAAAGATATAAAAATATACACACATACACACATATATATGAAATTATGCCATTTGAGGGAAAACAAATGGAGCTGGAAAATATCGTGGTAGGTGAAATAAGCCGGACTTCAGGAAGACAAGTACCATGTGTTTTCACTTATATATGGAAGGTAGAAAAACAAAGGCAGGGATTTAAACTAAAAGGAGAAATTGCAGGGATATAGAGAGGGAAAGGTAAAAAGAGAGAGGAGATGGAGAGAATGAAGAATAATGGAGAGGATGAATATGCTCAAAACAGATTGTGTGTGTGTGTGTGTGTGTGTGTGTGTGTGTATGAAGATGTCATAATGAAACCCCTTATTTTGTACAATTTGTTGTTGTTGTTAGGTGCCGTCGAGTCAGTATCCGACTCATAGCGACCCTCTGTACAACAGGGGAAACACTATCGTCAGTGCTTCTCTGCTGTGCATAGGGTTTTCAATGGCAGATTGATTTTTGGGAGGGGGTTGCCAGGTCCTTCTCCCAAGCCTACAGCTTCTGGTGTTCCCAGGCTGTCTCCCATCCAGGTACTAACCATGTCTGACCCCGCTTAGCTTCCGAGATCGGACAGGCTCAGATTCGACAGGGCTATGGCTGCAGGCCATTTTGTACAATAAATATATGCTAATAACAAAAAACTCTCTGAGCCCCTGAGCAAATTTCCTCCACCTTTGTTTACCTACATTCTCATTTCTAAGTTGGAAGTAATAAGAGTATTTATTTCATAAAATGCAAATGAAGATTAATGCATTATGTCATAGACACTTAGAACAATATCTATTAGTTAATAAATTGAGTGACTCATATTTAAGTATACAAGGTCTACTAGGTTAGTAGGATCAGTGTATTGACTAGCTTACACAATGATACTGACCTATGTGCCAAAAAATAAATAATAATAATAGAAGAGGGGTGTTCAGCTAAGACACATTGAGTCTAGAGAAATAGGGATGATTGGCCTTCATTGGTTGCCAAATTTGGCAAAATCTCAATAATAGGAGGATCAATAAGAGGAGGATCACAGAAAACAAATGCCTATATTTGGATCTATTAAAAACCTCTCTACACTTTTACTTCCTTATATTTCTAAAAAAAGAAAGTACTTTTAGAAAGCAAATCAATAAAGGTAAGGTAAAGGTAAAAAAGGAAAAGGTAAGAGGCACTCAACTGAGATTAGAGGGTAGATGGAAGATGGAAGTGACTCTGCCTCTGGCAGTGGTAGCAGCATTAGCTCCAGCAATGCCAATTGCAAGTAGTGGCTCCAGAAGACTCATGCTAAATAGTAGAGATTTTTGGTTGAGGAATATCAGCTTTGTATGAACTGCTAGGCTCCTATGGAGTAGTGATGACTCCTATATTATTAAGCCTAAGGATAATAACATGAACCCTTTGTTCCTCCAGCTCTTCCAACATCTTTGTTATTTAATACACTGAATATAATTCCTGCCTACTTTGAAAACCATGAGTGGTTTCTACTTTGCTGATTTGATTTTTTGTCTAGGAATAATATTTCTAGACTTTGGATAGCCAAGATTTTAGTGGTTTGAGTCCCACTCTCCTAAGCACTGGCTGTGATGAAAGACCAAATAGCTATTAAAAGCTTTTATTGAGGTTACAGACTTAAAACATAAACTGATTTCAGCTTTTCCATGTCTCTTATATTAAGGCAGTGAATATTATTATGGAATAATGATGACTTTCTATAGTTATCAAAAAAGTTAACAACAACAACATATTATTATTATTATTATTGTTGTTGTTGTTGTTGTTGTTATTGTTATCATGGAATGGGTCTTTGAAAATAAAAATAATTACATTTGGGTGAATTTGGATGAATCTGAGAACTTTGAGCCCCTATAAGGTCATGAGCATCTCTAGACTGCAGGAATAACACTTTCTCTTTTGTTTTAGGAAACTAAATATCTCTTGCTTGAATAACATCAATGACCTTATCTAATGATGTCTATTCTCACTTTCTATCCCACAAACCTTCATTTCTGTTTAACTGGAACCAAAATCCTTAGGTATTACCCACTGGAACAAGTGTAAAATCTCAATGTGGAGGAAATAATATATCCACTAAAAAGTATGACAAGATTTTTACAATTTATATAAGCACATACTGGGAAACATGTATGATATTGTACTCTGTTCTAGATCAAGGAATACAAAATCGCATTTACCTGATAGTCATAGACTGTCCCCACCCGTGCCCAATATATATGTTGAAGTCTCATCTTAGTACCTTAGAATGTATCTTTATTTGCAGATATGGCCTTCAAAGAGGTAATTAAGTTCAAATGAGGTATATAGGGTGGAGCTCTAATCCAATATGATTGGTGTCTTAATAATAGAAAAGAAAGATGCCAGGGACCATCAGGTGTAGAGGCGAGGCCATGTGAGAATATAATGAGAAAGCAACCATATGCAAGCTAAGGAGAAAATCCTCTAGAGAAACTAAACATGCCAACAACTTCTTCTTAGATTCTAGACTTCCATAACTGTAAGGGAATGCATTCCTGCTGTTTAAAATATCTTATGTATGATATTTCATTTGGATAGCCCTAGCAATCTAATGAACCAACATTCAACATTTACTGTTCAAGTATCCAGGAGTTGATCAACTATGTTGATTGACTTGAAACCTTTGACCTCATTTGAAACCTCAACTAAGTGATGACCAATATGCAACACCAAAACTTTTCCAGCACAATGTAAAGTGATGGTTTTCTAGGGCACAGATTAGATTCAGGTCAATGGGCTGTTAAAACATAAGCTATTGAACTCCAAGTCAATGTTTCTGATTCAGTAGGTTTGGATGGTCAGCAGAAAATTTACATTTTTAACAATTTTCCAGTTGATACTGAAGGTGCTGGTTCATGGGATACAATTTTAGATCACCTAGCTAAGTACATGGACATTCTTTTACCAAGGAAACTCCTCAATCCCTTGGTAAAAGAATTAACAGCATCCCTTAAAAGCCTTATAGTGGATTTCCCCTGTAGACCAAGATATTGAAAAGGCATAATGTCTTGTGGACCTATTTAGATTTTAGAAACAACATATATTCCATGGGTGTTTCTGATTCAATTACCAATAAACCATAAGCTTAACCATTTTGGGAGGTTTCTTGGAATAAGAGATAAATTTGCAATAAATCTGTTATGCAATGGAGGTTTCCCTCTGCTTGGCCCATATGATCCAGTAGATTAAAGTGATGATAAAATTATCTGTGATAGGTAGGGATGCTATTGATACAAGCCCAGACAGCACTGAGTCATAATATTTGAGGAACAAACTCATATTCTTTTAAAAAAAATCTCTTCTCTTTTAGAACAATATCTAGCTTGCTATTGGATAAAAATAATGTCTGAATCCCAGACCATAACAAACTGATGAGATTTGGCTTAACTAATACATCTCAGTATCAGCACACCATCACTAAGTGGAAGTAGATACACAAGGCTGGGATTGAGCAGGTCTTAAAGACACAATTAAATTACATGACTTTGAACTATTATCGTAGTTACATTATTTAGTCTCTGTCAATCTGTTTCTATTACCCTGGAGAAGAGTGGTTGCCATTTATTTTCTATAACAGGCTAGACAGTAAATATTTTAGTCTTTTTGAGACTTAATAATCTTGATCACATCTAGTCAGCTCTGCAGTATAGTGTTTAAGCACTCATAGACAATATGCAAACAAATGAATGTAAATATCTTCTCATAAAACTGTATTCATAAAAACAGGTACAAGGCTGGATTTGGCCCACAGGTTTCAGTTTTCCAACTGCTATCACAGACAGTTCCATACCACTAGTTGATTGAAGGAGATAAATGTTAAGTTCAGTCTTATTAATCATTCTGCACAATATGTTGGCATTATCCAGAAAAGAATTACTGTAATGTTACAGTCCTATTCCAAGAAATTCCCAAAAGATAGAAGTGTAAGAAATTCTCTCAAAGAGGAGAAATTCAAATAGTATATCTGTTTGACACTTAATCTGAGTAAGGACATGATGAATTCTTATGGTATGGATCCAGGCTATATGTTTTTATAATGATTTATGGAGCATGGGTAATCATTTCAAGACTCGAAGAGAAAAAGTTTGGTAAATTGTTAACTAAGAGATGTATAGATAAAGTATATATCCAAAGACAGGCACAGATTATTATGCTATAAGTGCTCCATGTAGATAACCAACAAAGGATATTAAGAGCCAAGAAGTATCTCAATAGTCATGGAGGTAAGATAAAAATATTGGTTGTGGTCAGGCAGGTTCAGTCAATCATTGTTCAGTTTGTTGGGATGAGAGTTGAATTTGTGTCCTACAAAATGATATAACCAAGTTGTAGTACCTGATATCTATCAATATGATCTTACTTGGAAATAAAGTCTTTATAGACGTAATTAATTTAAGTATATTTAGATAAGAGTATTCTGGATTTAGGGTGGTCTTTAAATTTGGTGATTGCTATGTTCATAAGAGAAAGAACAAGGAGATTTGAGACACACTCATACACAAGGAAAATCATGCCAAAACAGAGGCAGAAATTAGAGCCATGCCAAGGAATATGAAGACCAGCAGAACCTGAAGGCTAGAAGAGGTAGATGGAGCTGATTTTTCCCTAAGTCCCTCCAGTATGAACCTATCCTAACAACACCTCACTTTAAGACTTTCAGAATGTGGAAAGAGCAATTTCAGTGGACGTGGCATCAGTGATTGAAGACTATGCATGTGTTCAACCACCAATACTGATCTGGCTTCTGGCATGCAGTGCTTCCAGCCTACTAACTAATGTTGATCCCAGAATAAAGTAGTATTTTGGGGGAGATCAAACCAGATATTCAATAAGAGACTGATTACATTGGATTCTTCCCTCACGGAGTGGGCAGTGGTTCATCCTGGTCAGGCATTTATTCCTGATATAAACATGACTCACATACCAGCAATGCTTCCATGTGAAGGCTCATAAAATTGCCTAATTTCAGGTTTAAAATGCTTCTGAAAAATAATCTTACAGCAAAAAATAAGTAAAAAAGTAGACAAAACATGGCAGTGGTTTAAAACCATTGTTGTTGTTGTTGTTAGGTGCCATCAAATCGTATCCGACTCATAGCGACCCTCATAGGGTTTTCAATGGCTGATTGTTTCGGGATTGCCTTGGGAGTGGATTGCCAGGTCCTTCTCCCATTTTTGTGGTGCTGGGAATCGAACTCGGGACCTCAGAGACTGCAGAGCAGCGCTCTACCAACTGAGCTAAATCCCAGCCCTTAAAACCATAGAATTCATTATTTTTCAATTTACCTATTGTTAAGTAGCTTATTAAGATACAGGAACCATTAACTACTTGATTTAGGCATCATGTGAGAGACAAAACCTTGCAAAGTTGTTTTCCTACAAGATCTGGAATATGTTTTGAAACATTCTGTTTTTGTTCTTTCTATGGCCATATTTTATAAGTTGACTTCAAAAAAGAGAGTTGAAGAAAGGAATAGAAGAATTAAAGTTAACCAATATTCTGTGAAGAATAGCCTATTTTGGAAATGTTCAGATTGAGTTCATAACATTTGCTTTCAGAAAATTTCACAAGAACTTGGACCTTTAGAGGAAGAGTAATTTTCCTATTTTTCATAGGTGAATAGCTAAAATGATTTAAAGAAATATTTAAAAATAACATTAACATAATACAGAAGTACTATTCAACCCAGCAGATGTGAATCCCTATTAATATGAATTTAGAGCTATTCCAAAATTAATAAGTTTGTGGAGGAGAGGGGCTGCTTTGTTTTGGTTAAGGGTTAAGAGTACTTGGTAACATGGTACATGACAGGTCATATTTGGTAATGATGGGTTTCCAGTATTGCTCTTCCACTTCTGGTACCACTATTCTTTTCATAGTTAAATTTTAATTGTTGATCTTTTCCTATTTCTTTCCCTGGGCATTATTAATTTTTATAAGTCACACCATAGCTGCAATGTTGGAATATGGGAACTTTTATTTCTTGGCTTTGCTTTTAGTTTTTATTGCATGGTCTATCCTCATTGCTACAAGTGTAGCTATCTCCTTTCTTTAAGACAGTGATAGCTGAGATAGGGGATGATGAAACACTCATATTACCAGCCATAAATATCATTTTCGGAAGTCACTGTGTTACATTGAATATCAAAGTGTTTCTAATCACACCTATATATTTTAGGAATGAGATTAGACTGTGCAAGCCAAAAATAATGATTTCCATATTATGCTTAGTATTGGAACATAATAAAATATTCAATTTGTAAACTTATAAAACCTAAACATTCTCATATTAAATAATAGAATTTCAAGCCAAAGAACAATGTAATTTTTAAATGAAGCTTTTAAAATAAATTATAGCATGCTGCCTTGTACAATGATACTTCAATTAACTAATACCAGAGAAAAAAGAATTACCTTACTGAGAATCATGCAATTGAGAAGGAAAAAAATCAATCATACTAAATGGAGCTGCCTATGATTCTCCTTTCCACACAAAATTCCTCAGTGACCATGTCTGTATATTAAGGACCAGCTGAAGATAAATAGAGAAAATTTTTAAAGAGCCAGTATAACATTTGCTTTAGAAATTTTTTCTTCATCATTTTCTGTATTTTTATTTCTACAGTTCTTGGGAGTCTAGTCCCATAAATTGAAACTCCTAAGGATTTGTACCTCAACATGTCAACGGGCTGATAAGCTTGTCACAGTGGTTTATGCCTGTAATCACAGCAACTTGGGAGGCTAACGCAAGAGGACTGTGTCTTGAAGGCCAGAAGCAGCCTATGCAATTTAGTGAGATCCTGACTCAAAATAAATAATTACATAAATAAAAATGGGGTGGGGATAGAGCACTTGTAAAATCTGTGTAAGGCCCGGGGTTCAACTCCCAAGTAGCACAATAAATAAATAAATAAATAAATAAATAAGAACTGATAATTGGCCACGTACTCTTGTGTATTGATTGCTTCCCATAACTAAATCTCATCATAATGCATTGCTACTTTATTTACGCAATAAGTTATTTAAAGTAGATTTTCCTTATTTAAGTAGTAGTTATTGTTGTTGTTACGTGCCCTTGAATTGGTGTCCAACTCGTAGTGACCCTATGTACAACAGACAAAACACTATTGTATTGTCAGTGTTTCTCTGCTGTTCCTAGGATTTTCAATGGGGGATTGACTTTTGGGAGTGGGTTGGGTTCTCCCAAACCTACAGCACCTGGTGTTCCCAGGCGATATCCCATCCAAGTACTAACTAAGCCTTACCCTGCTTAGCTTCTGAGATCTGACAGGGTCAGCCACCACAGTGGTATGGCTGCAGGCTATTTAGTAGAGTAACCTTTTAAACCCCAGTTTTCTCCATTTTTTCTTTTCTTCTCTTCTTTTGCTTTTTCAGTTCTAGAAAGTTTGAACCTAGGGTTTCACACATTCTAGGCAAGTGCTTTACCACTGAGCTTCACCCACAGCCCCTTTTCTATTTTTTATTTTTTATTCTGAGAGAGGATCTCATTAAGTTGCAATCTGCCTCTAGCCTCAAACTTGTGATCCTTTTCCCTCTGCCTCTTGAATTTCTGGCATTATAGGCATGTACCATTGGCTCTGTAATTTTTTTAAGAAGTAAAATTTCCAGCACATTTCCTGGCTTATAGTAGAAACCCTGCTTAATGAATAAAATATTTATTACTCTCTCATTTCTCTGAACTTAGTAAATTGTCATGGAGTCTAATTCTGCAGTGGTTCTGGAAAATAATTTATTGCAGTGGGCCAGTGCTTTTGGAGAAAAAAAAAGGATGTCCCTATCTCCTTATCTATTATTATGCTTTGGTCCATGGGTGTGAATACCAGGATGAACAGGTAAGCATAACTGGATAGTTGAGTAGAAGGTGTCTTTATTTTAACCAGCTAAATGTTGGAAGGGTCTTTTTAGTGGCATCTGTTCCATGTTTCATTGTCTGTGTAAGGCTTACTAGCATACTTGCTTTAGCTTAAGGGAAGACCAACTTCGGAAGCCTAGAGAAGAATCTTATCTACAGTTTGGTCAAGTCAAATTAATAGGCATTGTATCCAGTCATTTAAAAGACAAATAATGGGAATTTGAATGATCTGTATATGGCTTTCTCACAGGTTAAAAAAAAATCAACTAGGAATCTTACCTAAGTCCTGTAGAAAAACATTTTTTTTCTTGCAGTAATCCATTTCATGGAATACAAAAGATAGATTTCTTAAACATTGCTGTTCTGTGGATAAGGATTGAGTAAAGTTCAACTCTGTCAGTTTTTAATATCTCCTTTAAGTGAAATAGTAAAAGTTGGAAGGGATCCCAGCCCCACTCTGAATGGTCACTCTATTGTACAGAAGAGCTTGGCTACAAATATTAGGTAGAGCAATAACTCATCCACCCTCACGTCCAGGTGAATTAAACCAGTTGCAGCACCTGGGAACTATTTGAGAGGGTTAGAGAATTCTAATTTCTGGTAAAATCACAAATTACTTCAGATGGTACCTGGGTTATTCTGGGCATTGCATTTAATAGGAAACAAAGGGAGAGTAAACCCTTCTCTACTTTCTATCTCTTGTAAATTCTTGTAACTTCTTGTAACTATCAGTCTTGTAACTTCTCCTTTATTGACATCAAAAAACTAAATTTATAGAAAATTGCCATTAGTTTTGTCCTATGTTTCAAGTATAAGGTCAATAATATATGACTCTTACTTAAGATGATAGGGCTGGGATTTAGCTCAGTTGGTAGAGCACTGCACTTCAGTCTCTGAGGTCCCAAGTTCAATTCCCAGCAGCGCAAAAATGGGAGAAGGGCCTGGCAATCCATTCCCAAGGTAATGCCGAAACAGTCACCCATTGAAAACCCTATGAGGGTCACTATGAGTCACATACCAACTCAATGGCATGTAACAACAGCAAACTTAAGATGGTATTAACGGATTGTGAGTCAGATAAGAGCAGAAAGCTTGTGAATGAAATATTTTGTCATACAGAAGTGGCCTAAGTCATTAAATGATTCTAAGTAAGTGGATTGCCAATATTTATTAATTTCCTCATTCAGCCAACAGATATTTATTAAGCACCAAACATGTGCCAGACACTGGAAAATGACAACACAGTCATGAATGGGATGTTTTCTCTATCTACTAAGATTTCTTTTTTTTTTTTTTTTCGGTACTGGAGGTTGAACCCAGGGCCTCGTGCCTGCATGTGTTGCAAGTGTTATGCCACCGAGCTGCACCCCTAGCCCATTGTTTTTTATTTTTTTGAGACAGGGTCTTGCTAAATTATTCAGACTGCCTCTGGTCTCGAACTTGTGATCCGCCCTCCTTTACCTCCCGAGCTGCTGGGATTATAGGCATGCCCACTGCACCAGTTTCTCTACTAAGATTTCATGGTCTAGTAGGGAGGGGTAACATTTAGCTTATAACTCAAAACAATGAGTATACATAAAGGGTGGTACAGGACTTTACAGAAACAAAGAACATACAACTAACACTCTCCTGAGGGGACTATGGGTCTCCTTACACAGAAGTAATATTTGGATGAGATGCTGAAGGTTGAATGGAAATTACTCAGGCAGAAAGCATGGGAGGGTCTTCATGGGAGTAGAAAGAGCAGTTGTGGAGGCAGGTAAAGCATTTCATATTTGAAGACTCACTGGCCATATAAGATAGACAGAAAATAGGAGCAGTAAATAAATTGTTGGACATGAGGCTATAGAATGTTTGTCAAAGGATTCTTTCAGAAATTCTGCTTCAGAATTTTCTGGACTGACTGGTAAAAATTCAGACTGATAATCCTAAAAAAGACCTGTCATATGAAATTGTTCAAGGAATAATGATCTAAGATCTGAATTTTTTACAAACATCCAAGGGAAATCTGATACACTATGAATTTTGACACTCACTTCTGTTGTTGCATGCTGTCCAGTAGTCTTGGGTCCAACTCATAGCTACTTTAAGTACAGCAGAACAAAACACTGCCTGACACAGTGCCATGCCTGGCACTATTTCTGACAGTGCTTCTTTGCTATTCATAGGGTTTTCTATGGCTGATTGTTTCCAGAGGTGAGCTGCTAGGTCCTTCTTGCAAGCCTATAGCCTCCAATATTCCCAGTCAGTCTCCTGTTAAAGGACTAAACAGGTTAATTCCACTTAGTTTCCGAGATATGATGGGATCTGATGCCAGGGTGGTATGACTGTAGACACTCACTGCTGTAGAGGTTGGCAAATTTGAATGATGAAGTTGATATCTACTAAACTATAGAGAACAAAGTCTACTCTGTAGGTGTTTGGGAAAGAACAAAGACTTTAATTTGGAATTAGATGGATCCCATTTTTCCTCCAGTAAGACCACCATCTGTAGTGGTGACAAGTGGAGAAGAAGAGGGTGATGTGACAGTGATAGTCATGAGTTAAGATGTGATTGCCACAGTCTAGGCAAGAGATGTCATTGAGGATTTAAAATAAAATCAAGAGAGAAAATATTTGGAAGATATTTATAAACGATATAACTGGCCAAATATTGTGAGTAATTGAATATGCAGGATGTAATGGAAGGAGCCTGAAATCATGATGAGGTTTTTTGTTTTGGTGATTAGGATTTCATGAAAGAGTATGCACATTAGTGTATGCATTTGTGTGTGTTAAATGTTTTACAGGCACCTTATTTAATACTTTCAATGCTATAAGGGAAGAAAGATTTTTGTCTTTATTTAATCTTTCTTTTACATGAGATAGGAATGTTAGAAAAGTACCAAGGGCAAGATTCAAATGCAAGCAGGCTAACTGCATGTTCTATGCTTTTGCCCACTACTTGCAGCATTTTTCCACAGAATTAATCAAAATGGTTTAGGAAGGAAGGCTTGCTATTGTTCTACCCCTACACACATCACAGAAAGCTTCACTAAGGAAGCATGTGGTGCTCTGGCTTCAATGCCAGGTTATCAAACTAGTGACAACAATGGTTTGTTTCTCTATAAACTCTAGCTTTCAGCTTGTCTCCATTTGAATTACATAGTTCTCCTCTTACATGAAGTTAAGAATTGAAGATTAAAGTGCTGATCTTTCTTTGAGTAACATAGTACAAAACAAAATACTCTCTTTAAAATAGCAATATTGGGCACTACTTCTATCCTTATTGAAATGATATAATTTTTCTTCAGAGTAGATGATCTTTCATTTAAGAAAATTTCTTCATAGATTCCTTTGGGTAGGGAAAGTGAAATGTTTCTTGTCTCCCTATACCTACTGTAGGATAAAAGGAGATCATGAAATGTATGTTCTATATAGAAATAAAGAGAAATCAGGAACTGGGAAAGAGGATACAAAGGGAGGCAACTAAGGTAAAAAGAAAATCTCTCAGTAGTATAGATGGCTAAAGAAAGAGAAATGTTGAATATCCAATTTTACCTTTGCCATTTGATGTTGTTTGGAAACCTTACCCTCTCAGACCAAATGCTTTGTACAGATAGTGACTTTCAAGAGTGCTGTTGTGAGTAAATAAAGGATAAGACACTGTGTCTCATAAAGAGCTCAGTGTAACTAGGGAGCATATTATTCTGTAAGATGTAACTATCCTCTCATTAACCCCTAAGAACTTAAAATAGAAGAAAGTAAACTGAGTAGCTTAGGGAATTTATGTCAAAGATGCTTAAAATCATGAATCTTATGTTGTTGTTGTTGTTGTTGTTAGGTGCTGTCGAGTTGGTATCTGACTCATAGCGACCCTACATACAACAGCTGAAACACTATTGTCAGTGCTTCTCTGCTGTTCATAGGATTTTCAATGGCAGATTGATTTTTGGGAGTGGGTTGCCAGGTCCGTCTCCCAATGAATCTTATATCCAGTAAGAAATCTAAAAATTGCCTTTTTAAAAGTTGAACAACAAAATAACAGCATGTATGGAAGGGTGTAGGTAAGAGGGGGAAAAAGGAGAAAATAAGATATCTTGTAGTAGGGCAATTGGAAGATGAGGGAGAAGCACAGGACATGAAAGCTTTGAGAAGGTGATACAAAAAAAATGTACCAGATCTAATGAGTTAAATCTTTTTAGTTTTTATTAAGAGAAAAAGTAGCATGCTGATTTAATTTTGGAAGGAGCAAAATAATTGTAGGGTCTCCTCTGTTGCACAGAGAATGAGAACGATATGCTTCAGATTTTCTTAACTGTAGGACTTGGAGTACAATATATGTTGTATCAATGAAGTCTATTTTAGCATGATTTGAAAGGTGGAAGGTAGACAGAAGCCGTGTTATATTTTCTTTGGTACTGTCAGGAGAATGCATAGGTTCAGCAGTTGTGAGATTTTTGTTATGGTTTTGCTGTGGTCATCTAGAGTAGTTTCTTGTCCTACTTGGTAGAACATGATGACTGCCTGGTCTTCCACACCTGATGAACCTGAAAGCCACTGAAAGTGACCCTGGTCTTTGCATCTTTAGTTCTTTCAGTGATTTGGTAAGCAATTAGTTCCCCCTGTTAAATTCCTCATTGTTAAAAATACTTAGAGTGATCTGCATTCTGATTGGAACTTCGATTTGGGACTGATGATGTTATGCTTTCTGAGCCATCTAGACCAAGAAAATAGTGATAGTTATAAAATCTTTCACTTCTTGTCTCAACTATTCTTGTCCTCGTATATTTCAAGATAAGACATCTCTCCATCTTTCCTTATGACTCCTGTAAGACTATGGGTGATTCTCTAACTTACCTACCCTGGGACATTGATGTTGTTGTGGTTAGGTGCCCTTGAGTTAGGTCTGACTTATAGCAATTAACTCTATGTACAATAGAACAAACACTCCCTGACACTGTGCCTTGTCTGGCATTATGTCTGGGTTTCTCTGCTATTCATGATTTTTTTGATGGCTGATTGTTTCAAGAGTGGGCTGCCTGGTCCTTTTCCCAAGCCTACAGCATGAGGTATTCCCAGATGGTCTCCCATCTAAGGACTAACCAGGCCTGATCTTGCTTAGCTTCCAAGATCAGATGAGATCTTCAGAGAAAGTGAAGACGAATCAGCCATGCCTCAAAAATTTAGTGAACTTATACTGTACTAAGAGAGTTAAGATCTATATCGTAGACTGGGCACCTTGATAATCCTAGCTACACAGGAGGCAGAGACAAGAGGGCCATTAATTTGATATCAGAGGCAGCCTGTGTAACTTAGTGAGAATGATTCAAAATAAAAAATACAGCTCAGTGGTAGAGTATGTACAGTAAAAATGTGAGCAAGGCCCTAGGTTCAACTCCCAAGTACCACAAAAAGAAAAAAAAATATGTCATTATTGTAGAAATTATAAAATTATAAAATATAAATATATACAATTATAAAATAAAAGTTATAGAAATTATAATATAACATATGTGAGATTTGGAGAAAAAAGATTATTTTGGGCTTGTCAGGAAAGAGGTGGTAGAAGACATCATATTTTTGTTGGATCTTGAATTTGGAAAATTGAATTTGGAAAATTGTACAAGGAGGAAGTGATCATTGAAAGGAAAGGAGTGGTATGAAGCAAGCTGTGATGACTGATTGTTCTTGAGAAAACAGAGCAGGTTAGGAAAGCATATGCAAAAGGAAGCAGAAAGAAACTGCTGGTATGTAGTAAAAGGGCAACAAAACTAATGACCTTAACTGTTAACATTCGCTAAGAAATTGATGTGATATTTTGTCAATTCTACAAAGCTGTGAACATGATGTAGGGAATATCAGGTGAGCCAAAAGTTAAAATACATAGTTTTCTGACATTGAGCTGAAGAAATTAAGATGTTTAGCCATGAATCAATTTGGAAACCAGTACTCTCAGGATAAAGTTCAAAATGATGTAAGGGAAAGTTAATTCTAGCACTTTTGATACGGGGAGCTACCTACAGTTAGAAAGGAGTGATTACTGGGTAGTACTAAGACTACAGAGAAAGTAATAATATGAATCAACTCATCAGTCACTCACTCATTATTTTAGCAAATATTTAAGAAACAAATCATATAACAGGCACTTGCTTAAAGGCTGATAAAATATTTCCTGTTAGATTTAGATCCAAATATGTAGATAAAGGAAATTTTGGATCTAACAGGAAACATTTTATTCAACAAATAATGGTGAGCATAATAGCTGTTGTGAGAGAGCAATGGTACAGAAACTTAGAGCTGGAGTGCTTAAGCTAATAAAGAAGGCAGAAGACTTACTAGAGAGAAAAGGAATATTTCACATCTGTTCTACTGTTGTTGACATCCAAGTTTAATGACTATAATCTTGTCTATTTTCTATATCATAAGGGAAGCTAGGAGAGGTATCATTGGGCAGGCTAGGATCCTAGAAAACAATTTTTGTTCACTAAGTGTTATCAGTCAGGGTTCTTGATTACACACAATAGAAGCCAAGTCTAGTTGATTAAAGCATAAGATGAAAATATTGGAGAGTTTTCAGGTAGCTCACAAAATTATCAGGAAGCCTGAACAAATGGGTGAATAAAGCAAGCAGAGACAAGAGAGGATGGAGCCAAAACTACTGTCAAACTACTTTAGTGGCTACACCGCTGGACATGCCAATGATCTCAAGTCACAATAGCATGCACTACCTCAACTACTGGCACTGGACCTGGGGCTTCTGATGACACAGCTGGCATTGTGGCCTCTATGGTAGTAACTCAGAATGAATTCCACCCATCCAGGTTCACTGTGTCATCTCTCCCCAAATTAGAGACTTGTCCAACTTACTTACTTCGTGGACACTATGGTGGCTTCCACCATTCCTATCTCCTGGTATTCATACCTTTGTGTAATCCCTTGTCTTCAGGGCAGAAGCTGAAACTTGCTAGAGAGACAAAAGTGACAGGATATAGGTGAGCCCATGTACATGATTATGTTATACAAGATTGTAATAGACATTTTCTGGAGACATTCTTCCTTCCTGCCTTTGAAGATACAGGTAGCTTTGTGGGAAAGGTCCTCAATTTCACAGTCTGCAAGGAGCTGAATGCTGCCAATAACCTCGAAGAATGGTAGCAGACCCTTTCTCAGGGGAGACTCAGATAGGACCGCAGCCCTGGCTAACTGATTGAGGTGTTGTAGACCCTGAAACAGAGACCCAAGTGAGCACTGTTTAGAGTTCTGACCCTCAGAAACTGAAATAATAAATATGCATTGTTTTAAGCCTCATAGTGTGTGGTAATTACTGAACAGCAGTAGATAACTCATACAGTGACTGATCTTAGACCTTGGACATTGGGAAAATGAGCATCTGTACATTTTAACTTTTCAAACCTAGGAAGATATTTCAGAGGCTAGGGACTCATTTGTATCTGTTTCCTAGGATTGCCACAACAAACGGCCACAAATTTGGTGACATAAAACAACAGAAATTTACTGTCTAGAATATCTGAAAACCAAAAGCCCAAAATGAGGTGTTAGGAGGGCCATACTCTCTCCAAGGCTCTATTGGGTAGTTTTTTTTTTTCATCTCTTCCAGCTTCTGATGATTCCTGGCATTCGCTGGCTTGTGACAATATAATTCCAATCTCTGCATCTATCCTCATATAACTGTTGCTTCTACATCTCTGGTGACCTTTTCTGTCTCTTCCAAGGTTACTCTTGTTGAATTTAGAACTCACACTTATCCAGTATGATATTATTTCAATCCTGACAGTAAATACCTTTATATTGAATTTCCATAAGCACAAATGTACTTCTTGACAAAAAGTTACCCCAAAGCTATTGGCATTGCTATTAACTTACTGTATCTTGATTTATCTGGGAAAATTCGGCCTGGTAAAACTATTATCTTCATTATGGTTTGAACTATAAGTTTGTACTTCAACCAAAATAATTTTGGTGGGAACTTAGAACAGATGTTGGCTGGTCTCAAACTCTTAGGCTTAAGTAGTTCTCTCACCTTAGGCTCCCAAGTAGCTGTGATTATAGTCACAAATTGCCATACCTGACTTTACTTTGAAAGAACATTTTCAAATCTAATATCAAGCCCCTAATTCCTCTGATTTAAAGTTCCTACTGTTACTCTATCCTATTCCTAAATGGGAACAAAGGGTGTATATTAAAGTCCACTGAAATAAAGGCAGGAATAAAACTATTCCCAGCATTGACATGAAGACCCTGGAAAGCATTCTCTGAGTGGGGAAAGGGAATAGAAGATTTTTCTCTCAATATTTGAACTCTGAGAATATTTATACTTGTCCTTTATTCATATTCTGACACAAAAAGGATTCTCAGAGCTTTTTGAAGTCAAGTGATGCTTGTGACATCATGGTAAATGAGGTCATGCTTATTGTTTTAAACGTTTAATCTGGATTCTGACAGTTCCAATAAAGAGCTCATCATAAATTTTCTTCTAAATTTCTACATGTTTAGTAGTATTGAATCCTGGGGTAAAAATTATGTTAAAAAGTCATTTTCAGTATGATTCAATATAAGACATAATAGCTAGTTTTTGTGACTCATACAGAATCAGTTTCAGAAATTCTCCATGAAGCTTTGTAAGGATCTGCATACAAATCTGATGGTCACTGATTTATTTTATAGGAGGATATTGAAGATTGATGTGAACAATCTCCAAATTGCTAACTACATACCCTGCCACCTCTTTTGACCTGACTTTCTTTTTTTTTTTGCTATATTACCTCTTCATCTGGAAGTTGAATATTATCTTTTACTCAGGTAGCTAACTCGAGGATATTGATTTAGGAGTGGCTAAATGTCAATCTCTCCCTTAATAGAATGACCAATTATCTGCTTTTTAAGCATAAAATTAATAAATATTTTACAGTGTCAGTCTTCAAGATCATGAAAATGAATCGTTGAATAGAATCATGACCTAGCATAGTTGTTGTTGTTGTTGTTAGGTGCCATCGAGTCGGTATCCGACTCATAGCGACCTTCATGGGGTTTTCAATGGCTGACTGTTTCGGGATTGTCTTGGGAGTGGATTGCCAGGCCCTTCTCCCACTTTTGCGGTGCTGGGAATTGAACTCAGGACCTCAGAGACTGCAGCGCAGAGCTCTACCCACCTAGCATAGAGCCTTCACAAAATAAGTTTGTATGACCTGTCCAATGTTGACAGTTGTTAGTCTGTCCTACTATCTGTAATCTCTTTTTTCAATGTTTTTTTTCATGGCACTGGGTGCTGAACTTATGGCCTCAGTATATTTTGGAAGTGCTCTGCCACTGAGCTGTACCCACCACCTCTTTTTAAATTTTTATCTTGAGATAGGGTCTTGCTAAGTTACATAGGCTACCTCTGGCCTTGAATTTGCAATCCTTCTGCCTCTGCCTCCTGAATTGCTGGGATTACAGGTATGAGCCATGGTGCTCGGCTAGAGTAATCTCTTAAACAATGCACAATTAAAGAAGAAATATAATCTTGGATAATAGAATTAAAAAAATTCATTAGCAATCAACTGAACATTGTAGAATCACACTAGAATTGAAATTGATTATGCTATTTCTCACCTATTTATCACCCAAATTGATTTAATACCAAATTCTGCTTCAAGGTAAAGAAAGTAAACTCTTGGGCTTAGAGACAAAGGGGTCACTTGTATCTGTTAATACAGACTATTCAATTATTCAGTTTAAGTAATAGCTAACTTCCATATTTGCACTGGTGTAAAATGATTTTTAATATTTGACATTTTTCTGATATCAAGAGAGACACCAAAAATGTTACTCAAAGATACACCAAAGAAGTTAACTCAACAAAAACGTTTAATTTGTATGACAGTCTGAAAAGTAGTGATGCCTTAATCATTCATGTATTCACTTATTTTAAGGTATTTATTTACCTGCTGATATGAATTAGGCCATTTAATAGTTTTTTTTCTCCATGTAAGGTGTTTTATTGCCTTTACCTCTCATAATTCTTCAAGGTAGTTGGCATTTCTTCATATTATAGAAGAAGAAAGTGATACTCAGAGAAGATATGTGGAATTCAACAAATAAATTATTTGACTTTAATCAAATATACTGTATAGATTTATGTAAAGTCAGGATTTACATAAACAAATATTGTATAACAGGAAACTTTTGGCAACAACTAAACTAAGAGTGGATTAAGAAAGTTGGTGATTACTTTGGTCATATAGTGAGATTTATAGTCTGCTGATATAAGTTTGATGGTTCAAGACGTCAAATCCAGTATTTCTGAAATCTTGTTCTGTCCCTCATCCTCAGTTCTATATGCATCATATCCATATCCCAGGAAGAAGAAAGAGGGAGTGGTGCCAATGATTCAACCCGTTCAACCTGTAACGTAAGAGCTTTCCTGGGAGCCATCTCAAAAGACTTCTGTATACACCAAGGTGTGTATCACATGACTATTATTTATTTTGAAAAAAAAACTGACACAGCAAGTATTTATTCTTTCAACATTGTGATAGAAACAGCAAAGTGGCTGAGCATAGGAAATGGGTATTGGATTTCCCAGGCAGTAAAACCAAAAATTATTTATCTAAAACTACTGCCTGTAAAGATGCTCCTTAAAATTTGATGTGGTTGTTGTCATTGTTAGGTTCTATTGAGTTGAGTCCTACTCATAGAAACCCTATGTACAACAGAGAGAAACATTACCTGACACTGTGCCATGTACATGATCTTTTTATGTTTGAACTCATTGTTGCAGACACTGTATTTCTTCTAATTTTGAGTTGTGCTACATCAGCTCCTGGAGGTCCCAGGGACTTTACTCCATGCCTGTCATTAGCATCGATTCTACTTTGAAGAGGCAACTCTTATTTGTTTTCTGAATGTCTTCCAACCGGGGACTCATTTTATGGCAGTATATTTGACAGTGCTTCTCAGCTATTCAGAGGGTTTTTAATGGCTTAATTGTTTTGGGAGGGGGCTGCTGGATCATTTTCCCTAGTCTGTCTTAGTTTGGAAGCTCAGCTTAAACCTGTCTACCATAAGTGGCTGCTGGTATCTGAAATTCTGGTGCACAGCTTTCAGCATCATGAAACACACAAGTCCCCACATCACAACAAGCTGACAGACACATGGGGGATGATGATGGGATGATCTGTTAAGAAAATTATAATTTGAAAATATTATGAATTGAAATGCATTTAATGCCCCTAGCTTACTGAAGAGCATAGTTTAGCCTATCCTACTTTAAACATAAGGGCTGGGATTTAGCTCAGTTGGTAGAGCACTGCTCTGCAGTCTCTGAGGTCCCAAGTTCGATTCCCAGCACCACAAAAATGGGAGAAGGACTTGGCAATCCACTCCCAAGTCAATCCCAAAACAGTCAGCCATCGAAAACCCTATGAGGGTCTCTATGAGTCAGACATGACTCCATGGCACCTAACAACAACAACAACTTTAAACATGTTCACAACTCTTTGGGTTGGCGAATTTACCTAACATAAACCTTGCTTTATAATAAAATATTGACTATCTCATGTCATTTATTGAGTATCTATAGCCAAAGAACTTTGGCAACACAGTGCACTCTAGACTATCAATTGCTTACCTGAATGATAGCAAAGCTAGCTTTGGGCTGTGCTTGCTGCCATGGCCCAGCATCACCATAGAGCATCATATTGCACATGAAAATCCAGAAAAGATCAAAATTTAAAATTCAAAGTGAAGTTTCTACTAAATGCATATTGCTTCTGTAACATTATAAGGTTGAAAAATTGTTAGCTGAACTGTCATAAACTGTAGACTTCCTGTTTTTCACGTAGAAACACACATAAGCAATAACAAAAGAAACAGTATGGACAAGAGCTTGCCAAGATGTATGATCACATGTTCAATAGTGAGGCAGAGATGAATAAAGTGTAAGATAAAAGATATAAACATAGGAAACAAGATCAAGAAAGAAAAATGAGACAGTTTTTATGAATGACAAATCATTTACAATTCAGTAAAAGTTAAGGAAAGCACATTCAACATAATTTCATTCCTCCAGGAGCTTCTTATGGCTAAAAAATTTGGTATATCGTCTTAATTTGATATTTTAGGATGTTTAGCATCTCACTTCAGACCCATTTTTAGGTTGTTGTTGTTGTTGTTAGGTGCCATGGAGTCATGTCTGACTCATAGTGACCCTTATAGGGTTTGTCAATGACTGATTATTTCAGGATTGCCATGAGAGTGGATTGCCACATCCTTCTCCCATGTATGTGGTTCTAGGAATTGAATTCAGGACCTCAGAGACTGAAGATCAACAATCTACCAACTGAGCTAAATACCACCCCTAACTCTTAATAATCTTATGCTCTAGCCACATGGGTAAAACCTACTCCTTGAATACATCCCATATTTTTCTATCTTATTCATGATATTCACTATCTTATTGATCTTTATTTACTTTTTGTTGTTTTTACTCATGACATGTGCTATTCAAAGTCTTAGGTATCTACTAAGATGTTTTATATGATATGATTATATTTTAGGTATATTTTAAAATTCTATATTTCTTGAATTTCATTTGATATATTTTTTCCTAATCAAACTAAAGGTGTTTTGTTAAGGTTCAGGAGGCATCTGTTTAAAAAGATAAGACTCCCTCAGCTTAGTTAATTAATGAGGTCAATCTCATATAGGATTTATGTATCATAGGCAGAAAATTCATAGTCTGGCTGGTACATGCTTGTCTTGCAGAAAATGAAGCTACAATGGCTTAGACCAAGATTGAGGCAATATCAGTTCCTTGGTGAATATGTTATTCTGCTGCAATGTAGTGTTGACATCTGCACTATGCTCAACAGAAGAGTCAATTACTGTAATACTCTCCATATTGAACTGCTGCATATGACCCTTCCTTGAAAACAGCAGCTCAAATTGGATCTCATCCTACTAAACTAGTTTATCCTTTGATCTGTACTGATTGCTTGGCAATACTCATATCTATAGTACTTTAGGCCTGCAGCTGTAGCCCTGTGGCATCTGATCCCGTCAGATCTCAGAAGCTAAGCAGGGTTGGGCCTGGTTAGTACCTGGATGGGAGACTGCCCAGGAACACCAGAAGCTGTAGGCTTGTGAGAAGGACCTGGCAACCCCCTCCCAAAAATCAATCTGCCATTGAAAACCCTATGAACAGCAGAGAAGCACTGACAATATTGTTTCCTCTGTTGTACAGAGGGTCACTATGAGTCAGATACTGACTGGATGGCACCTAACAACAACAACAACATAGTACTTTAGAGTTTATAATATGCTTCTGAATCTCATACAATATTGAGTATTGTTTCATTATATGATTATTTTGCTGTGCTACCAAAGCCAGCAGGATGGAGGTGTGGCAGGGTGGAGAATGTTTAATGACATGGCTCAGCATGTATCATGGCATCCACATTTCTTCCCAATGGGGGAGCCACTAATGTCATAATCAGAAAATTAAAAATCAGCTCTTTTGTAGGAAAAATAAAAATTCCCTCCTGTTGTTGCAATTTGTGTAGAAGACAGAGGCAACTGGAAGAGAAACACACATACACAAAACAATGCTGGGATGCACAGCAGGATGCATGAAAAATATTTTAAAGGAGGGCAAATACAAGGGCTAGCACTGGAAATGTTTACATGGAGTTTGCCTCAGATTTTCTTTAACTTTTTGCACTTATCTCTTTGAAGAGACAATATATCACAAAAGCATTAGAAAGTAAATTATTTAGAATTATCAAAATCTAGGAAGATTTTCAAATGCCTAAACACTTAAAAACTCAGATCTAACATGCCACAGATGATAATTTTGAAACAAAAGATGAAGGAACAGGCTCTCCACCTTATCTCTCTCCCCAGACTAGATGAAGTTTCTCTGGAAGGAAATAAGAAAAAGAAAAGAGGGAAAATAAACAAATTAGTATATGATGTTTCCTTAAGAAGTAGATTTATGCCCTGCCCTTAATCCATAATATAGAGTTCTTGAGGAAGGAGATAGAAGAATATTCTGAATATATACGCTTGGTGATCCAAAATTAGAGAGGACTTATAACCCTTTTCTCAGGTTGGAAACTAGAGCAACCATACACCAAACGTGCTTATAGAAGAAAACGCAAAAACAAGAACTAGGACAGTACCCTCCAAGGCAGAAGTGCATAATAACCCATAGCCTAATGAGTTTTGAGTGCACAGAATGTTTGATACGTGGACAGTAGTATGACAGTGACAAAAGGGTTGGTGCCCTGACTTTGGACAAAGAAGAAGGGCAGCATCCTGGGTGAATCTATGTCCATCGGTCTGGGGGGAACAAATATTGTCAGGGGTTGGTAGAGTAGATAAATGATAAAATAGACTTTATTGTACTATTGCACTCACAACATGCCAAGATGAGAGTGCTATCTAATTTTTTCTTTCTCTGGAAATTTGTTTTTTCAGTTTCTGGACAAATGTATATTTAAAGTAATTTAAGGCTATTAATAACTATAATATTCTACTTCTTACACATTCTGATTTTCAGCTTGGCCAATATATACAATGTATCATTGATAATAACTTGGTGATCAACCTGAACTTTAAAGAGAAACAACATTCTTTTTATATTTAGAAATTATACACAAAGGCAAGACATCAATATTCCAATACAACTGAGTTTAAACAGGAGCATCCTGTGGTTCAGAATATAGATGCTGTAGGCAAGATGGAGAAAAGAAAAGGATTAGAATAGAGACTTGGTTTTCAAGATGCAGAATCTTATTTTTGTCATTTCCTTAAAAATGATCAATTTAAAATTTCTATTGCAATGAAAATACGTATTACTTGGGGTAAGAACTATATATTTAAATGTAGTAAAATAAATAGACTTCTATTTCCACATCATGAATTTGGTTATTCCTAACAAATCACTTTGTCTTCATATATCTTGAGATCAAGAACAACTTCAAGCATTGTTAAAGAAATATATTCCACCAAAGTGTCTCTCATTTACCTTGTCTAATTAGGAGTACCTGGATGGACAAACTAAGTTAGCCATGTTTTTGTTGTTGTTGTTGTTAGGTGCCGTCGAGTCGGTATCCGACTCATAGCCATACTCCTTGCCAAATGTATTACTAAGACTTCTTTCTTTCTGAGTTTGATGAATACTAAAAATCCATTCTAGAAGACTTACATAGTTTGACTCACATGTTGTAATATCGACCTTTCAAATACATGTGGGTGGAGATAACTTCCCTTGAATCTTCATGAAGTACATCATTGCTGATGTCAGATGGATTTTGGCCCAAAGTAGAGAATAAAAGAAAGATATCTATCTATGTTTTATTGACTATACAAAGACACTTGAATCTGTGGATCATAACAAATTATGGATATCATTGTGAAGAGTGGGAATACCAGAGCACGGAAGGGTACTCCTGAGGAATATATGCATGAACAAGGAGGCCATCATTCAAACAGAACAAGGAAACACTGCTTGGTTTAAAGTCAGGAAAGATAAGCATCAGGGCTGTGTCTTTCACTGTACTTCTTCAATCTCTATGTTGAGCAAATAATCTAAAACATTGGACTTTACGAAGAAGAACATGGAGTAAGTGTAGAAGGAAGACTCATTAACAATCTGTGTTATGCAGATGACACAACTGTACTTACTAAAAGTGAAGCGGATTTGAAACACCTGCCGGTGAAAATCAAAGAACACAGCCTTCAGTATGGATTGCAATTTAACATCAAGAAAACAAACATCCTTGCAACTTCATGATAAATGGAAAAAAGATTGAAGTTGTCCAAAATTTTGGTTTAGTTGGTTCTACAGCATACATCCACAAAGGCAGCAGTCAAGAAATCAAAAGATGCATTGCATTGGGCAAAGCTGCTGCAAAATACCTCTTTAAAGTGTTGAAAAGTAAAGATGTCACATTGAAGATGAAGGAGAGCTTGATTCATATCATGGTATTTTCAGTTGCATCATATACTAGTGAAAACTGGACAGCGAATAAGGGAGAGGGGAGAAAAGTTGATGCTTTTGGATTATTGTGCTGGAGATGAATATTGAATATGCCATGGACTGCCAAAACAACCAAGAGATTCATCCCGGAAGAAGTAAAATCAGAGTATTCCTTGGAAGCAAAGAGGGTTAGACTGCATCTTATGTATTTTGGACATATTGTCAGAAGGGACCAATCTCTGGAGAAGGACATTGTGGTTGGAAGAGTCACTAGTCAACAATAACAACAAAAAAGTAGACCCTCTACTGGATAGATTGACACAATGGATTCAAAACTGGTCTAAAGCATAAAAAGGGCATGGCACAGTATCAGATAATGTTTCATTCTGTTGTACATAGGGACACTATGAGTCAGACCTGATTCAATGGCACTTAACAACAATTTGAAAACAAGTAGAATTCATAGGTCACTGAAGAATGCCAGTACCATTTTATCTCCCTATCATCTCTACTATACTTTCTGTTAAAAAAATCTATTTTGATACTTTACTTAGTTACTTCATGTGGAAGTCTCACTTTCTTTTTCAGAAGTATTCAGTGTGCAGTGCAACAGGAGTAGGAGAAAACAAAATCAATGTTTACTTAATGCATTCTTCTACTTAAAACACAAAATGTATATTAGTGAAAGTGAAATGAAATTTAAAATGGAAAAGGAATTAGAAGAATGGACTAAACTATTCTACATGTTTAAATGTCTAAAATAAAAGTACATCAAAATAAACAAGTGACATTCTGTGTATCACATAGCATACATATTTAAAGGAAGAATGTATTAACATAGGACTAGGAATGAGCAATGGGTTTAACTGAAGTATGCATTGCCCTTCAAGATAGACTTTTTTTCTATTTTTAATTCTAAAATCCTATTTCAGGATAGATATAAACAATTTTGAACTTTTGTATCCACTGTTTAATTATCTTTGGAGATATCTTTCAAAATTTTGATGCCCAGTAGGTAAAGGACAATAACATCTTAACATTTGTTATCATTGTTGTAGTGTAAAGTCACAATGTCAAAAAGGGATGGAAATCTGTAGAAAGTGTTTTGTGCTACAAAATTTGATGTCAGAATTTGGTTATATCTTCTAAATTCTAAGGCAAGCAAATGGGCTTCTTACATAATGAATGAGATCAAAGCTCCTGAAGGTCAAGGATGGGAGTCAGGGATTTTCACAATGACTTCCTTTTGTCCATGTCTAGAAATCTTAGTTCTGATTTCCTACAAAATCACCTATTATATTTCTTCTTATAGACCTCCTTCCCTTTTCATTTGTAGGAGTTTTGGTTTCTGATCAAGATTTATGATATACTTTGACAATACCAAATAACAGTTTTTCCCCTTTGAGTGTTCCTACCTGTGTCCCTAAGACCTACAGTCCACTTTACTTTAGGTCAGGCAACTACCTGCCCATTGTTATTTCACTGGAGAAGTAGATTGGGCTTTGGAGTGCACAGTGAGTGGTTAGAAGTTATGGCATGGGATAGGGAAGAAAAGTAAAAAAAAAAAAAAAAAAAAAAAAAAAAAATATATATATATATATATATATATATATAGTCAATTTACTATGTGGGATCACAGGAA
Source organism: Pedetes capensis (assembly GCA_007922755.1). Lineage (NCBI taxonomy): Eukaryota > Metazoa > Chordata > Mammalia > Rodentia > Pedetidae > Pedetes > Pedetes capensis. Next base: position 25,572 of record VMDO01013354.1, read on the forward strand.
AATTGAAGGAGGATACACTGTACGTTAAGGGTGATGCAGAAAAGAATAATGTCCAGGGATGTCCAACAGTTTGGTTTCCTTGGGCTGCATGGAGTAAATAGGCATCTTCCTGGGTCACACGTGACATATAATATAGTTGGGCATATACAGAATAAGGGGTTTCATGAAGAAAACAAACTCTAAAGGACATATGGTATTCAAAGATTTTGGAGGGCTGCATTACTAGATGTCTTGAGCCCCATGTTGCCTGTGGGCCACAGGTTGGATGTGACTGGAATAAGAAATCAACAGGCCTACAGTTGACACACTGCCCAGGCTTATGCTCAGAGCTACAACCTACATACCAGGAGTCAGGGGCTGACTTAGCTGACTTTTAGAGGTGTGGCACTGATATGATCTTAGGCAGGTTATGTAGACTTTCTGGGCCTCAGTTTCCTCATTCAAAACATAGAAGTTTAGATTTGATGGAGTGTGGAGTTGCTGTAAATGTTTTTTCAAATAGAATGCTTTTATTTCTGCTTTGAATTCTGTCAGACAAAGCTTCGATTTCAAAAATAACACAGGTCACAATTATTTATTTATTTTTTTACCAGCTAAGCTGGCCTTCTTTACATCAGAAACCCTGCAAGAGAGAACCTTTGGCTCTGAGCTGAGAGATTTGAAAGTGGGTTTAGGTTGTGTGGTCCATTGTCCCCAGTGCAGTCCACACAAACAGTGCAGTCTGTGGTGCTCAATAGAAACTTGACCAACTATCAGTTAGTCTTGCTAGCAACTGTTCACACATTATTTAAGAGAAACAAATTATTTTGTTGAATAAATCGAGCTCTAATACATGTCTCCCAAATCATCATTTGTACTTAATGTCCTCTCATTACTACTGGTAACTTTATAAAGCAAACAGAAAATGTGCTCCACTTTCACCTGATTAAACAATCTCTATTTCTCATGTCATTCCTCAGACAATGTAGATCCCTCAGGCCTATGTCAAAATTTGTGTAAAAGTACTCCATTCTTAAAACTGATTTCCAATTAACTGGAGAATCTCTAGTCGATTGCTTCTGTTAAAATTCAAGAAACTTCACAGTCAATGAAAAGCCTCATAGATTCATTGTCATTATAAACCTGGGATGTGCTGTTATCAGTTATAGCACAGGGGATCATCTGCCAAAAATACTGTGGCAAGGTTATGGTGCTTATAAAGCATATACCCTAGAATTTGTTAAAGAGAAGAAGGAGAAGGAGGGCATGGAGGAAGAGGAGGAGGAGGAGGAGAAGGAGTAGGAAGAAGGGCGGTGGAGGAGAAGGAGGAGGAGGAGGAGGAGGAGGAGGAGGAGGAGGAGGAGAAATGGCCTCACCACTGTTGAATATATGATGCAATAAAACTCTGGGAGAAATGACAGCCAGTGCAGTTAAAATAAAGCATAATTAGGGAGAAAATATTTTCCTAATTTGTGCTTAAAATGCTGTCACATACTCAATACCGATGAGACACTTGCCTTAAATCTGAAAGACACAAATAAATATAAACATAAGACCATTTACACATCCATTCTTGGCATAAAAGGGAGAAAACTTATAATTTCTGTAGCATCAAAGAGTTTCTAATGAATATTTACAATGAAAATGCAAATTCCTAAATGGTTAATGAAGAAAGATCTTTACATCCCTTGATAGGACCTTTAAATCTTTAGGATCATCCTTGACAAACTAAATCTTTTTGAGATTACCAAGTCCTTTTGAGTACTTTTTTTCATTTTCTGCAGGATGCCTCATTTTATACACAATTTTTTTTAAAAAAATCTTGCATTACAGAGGCAGAAGTTTTTATAAAGTCATTTCTTAAATTTTTTTTTCATTAAAAAAATTTATAAATTCTCTGTGATTCCCTGTACCCCACTTCTTATCCAAATCTTAAGGGCCATGTACTATAATTCCATTAATTTCTCCCCTTCCACCTTCTAAGATGGCTGTAAGGGTCACAACTCATTATAACCTCAGTTCAAAAAACCAAATTTCATCTTCTAAATCAGGTTTCTATGAGTAGTCCATTAAGTGAAGCATGTGGGAACAATTCCTCTATATCTTTGGACTTTTGAAACTATGGAAACAAATTATTTGCCCTAATACTTCCAACATACAAACATGGGACAGGCATGGGCTAGCAGTTAGAGGCATTTCTGGGTTTGAAAAGGTGGAAAGTTAATGTAAAACAGAGTCAGTCGTCTAATTTTCAAATCCAGCTGAGCAAGTCCATTTAGAATTCCTCAATTCAGTCTCTCTAGTCTTGGAATTGATCCTCCATGGCTCTCTGTTTTGCCTTCTGGGCACTTCTCTATGCTCTTTGGGTTCTTAATTCTGCCCTTTGAGCAGTTCTTTTTTCATGGAAAATAGGTAATATTTGCAGCTGAGAATTTTTATCAGCTCGAGAGCAACTTTATCATTTCAAGAGCAAGGTTTTTTTCTGTACTGAGGATTGAACCCAGGGGCTTACACATGCTAGGTAAGTGCTCTTCCACTAAGTCAAATACCCCATACTGCTATCTCTCTCTCTCTCTCTCTCTCTCTCTCTCTCTCTCTCTCTCTGTTTTTTTGTAGTGCTGGGGATTGAACTCAGGGCCCTGTGCATGCTAGATGGGCACCTACCATTGAGCTGCACTCCTATTTCCTTTTTCCTTTTTTATTTTGAAACAAGGTTTCCCTAAGCTGCACAGGAAGCACCTGCCCTCTGTTTTACAATCCTCCTCCCTCAACTTCTCTAGTTGCTGAGATTATAAGCGTGGGCTATCGTACCCCATTAGAGCCACTTTTAATTTCAGATTCTTTGTTTCTTGTAGTTCATTCTGGAAGTGTTTCTGTGGACATAATTTTCTCAGGAATCTTGTGGCTCCTATGTGTATTTCACAGGGGATTCATTCTATTAGATGCAAGTCATATCCACAGATTTCCCAGGTGATCACTCAACACTGTCCTGTCTTTGAGGTGGTTTGGTGATGATCCTCTCAGCTTTCCTAGAGGTCCCAGTTTGTTTGAGAGGATCTCTAGGGAAAACCCTTAATCTGTCCTGAATGAATATTCTGACCTTTTTTGATCATTCCAACTTTCATCATCATAGGACTGTAGAGTCCTTTCATTAGAACTTTTAATGCCTCCAGGCAGTGAATCTCTTAATTGAATTGTTCCTCTCTTAATTTAACCCTTCCCCCTCATTTTATGGTAAACAGCAAGAAGAACCCCCATGTTTCTGTCAGTTTGCCATGCTGCGGAGGCTTAAATTTAAGCTCAGGTTTAAGATGAGCTTCTAGACTAAGACAGAGTAAGCAGAAGGACATGACAACCCACTCACAAATCCATTAGCCATCGAAAACCCTATGAATAGCAGATAAGCAATGTCAAATATAGTGCTGGAGCTCCCCAGGCTGGAAGGTATTCAAGGAACAACTGGGGAAGTGTTGCTTCCTCAAAGTAGAGTTGATCTTAATGATGGGAATGGAGTAAATCCTCTGTTATCTCCTTTTTCTGATGTGACATGACTCAAAATGAGAAGAAACATAGTGTTTTCAACAACTGGCTCAAACATAAAAAGATTGTGTGCATGCCAGTGTTGGGTATTGTTTCTGTTGCACACAGAGTCACTATGAGTTGGATCTGACTAGAGGGTACCCAACAACAAAGCAAGAAAAAACCAAGAATAATCTCCAAGTTTTTGCTTAGATGTCTCCTTACCTCTGTATCCAGATTCATCACTTATGTAAGTTCTGCTTGGAGAAGGACCTGGCAATCCACTCCCAAGGCAATCCTGAAACAGTCAGCCATTGAAACCCTATGAGGGTCGCTATGAGTCGGATACCGACTTGATGGCACCTAACAACAATAAGTTCTGCTTTCCATGTAACTGTAGGGCACAATTTCTCTCACTATACAAGGATTCACAACTTCCACTGTAATTAGCAATAATGCAATTTTCATTTCCTTCTGAACCCTTTTCAGCAGCATTTCCAACATCCATACTGCTACTAAAAGTCTGTTTGAAGCTACTTAAACTTTTTCTAGTGTGTTCCTTGTCATTCTCAAAATTCTAGCTTCTCCTCACTCAGTTTGAAGGCTATCCCATATTTTTAGTTATTTGTTATAGTTATAGTCCACTTTTACCACAATGTAACACATTACCATGACTCAGCGGCTTAAGAAAACACCTATTAACTCAGTTATATAGGTCACAAGTCTGGACATGGCACAAGAGGGTTCTCTACTCAGGGTCCCAAAAGGCAGACATCAAGGGGCTACAGGTCTCATCTGTGGAATGGAGGCCTGTCTAAACTCACTGGTTGTTGGAAGAGGACACTCTCTAGGGATGGTAGAGTTTAGATCCTCCTTTCCTGGGTGGCTGTCAGTTGCGGGGGGGCACTCTGAACTTCTGCAATTCTCATTCTATGGGCAGTTTACAGAATGGATGCTTGATTTTATCCTGGCCAATGAGAATGCATCTCTTTGATATCTTCTGCTCCCAGTTGAACAAACTTTCATACCAAGCTCATTTGGGTGATCTCTCTTTCTTAAAGTCAACTGTGCATATGGTATAATCAAATGAAAGGAGTAAATCAATTATCTTCTTTGTCTCTAGGGTTATCTGGGGTGTGCACATCAGAGGGGTGGGGAATATCAGGGGACAACTAAGAATTCTGCATACTATTATAATGTTATATGTTAAATAATCTTGAATAATATCATCTAGTCTAATGTCTGCCTCCATAACCCAAGGCCAATTCTTCTTTCCCACCCAGAAATAATATCAAGGAAGCAATAATAGTTACAAAATTCTCACAACTATTGCTTTCTGAGCTTTACTATTTTAAGTAATTCTTGATGAATCCCAGTGATATTTATGTTGAACTCAATTTGATTTATGAAGAAAAATTCATGCAAGCACAAGGAATTCTGTTTTGCTCAAAAATCATCATCTTTTATTATAAAATTGAGCTTATAAAAATCTTCATGAAAACAAAAATTATGTATATTTTACTATACATGTTGATATATTATAAATATAACTATTGAATACTAAGTGAGAAAAACATCCCTGTGTATATAAATGCAACTGAGGAAGATTTAGAGACCCTAGTGAAGGGGTTTGTAATCTTGGCTGCTGAAAAGCACCCAGAGATATTGAAAAATAAAGTAAAACAAAACAAAATCCACACAAGAAACCCTGCTGGGTCTCATACCTAAAGATTCTGTTCAACTGCAGGTTATGTCCATGATTAATCTTATAAATGACATTACCTAGGGTCCTCAGGGAGCTCAGAATCTAAAGTGAAAAAAAAAGAGAGACTTTAAAAATAAGCTGCCAGCACCAAGGATTTAATGTTAACTTTTGATATTAACTTTTAATTGTCTATATTAAACTTGAAGTTTAATACAGCTAGAGAAAAATACAAAAGCACAAGTGTATATCTCAATGAGTGATCAGAAAGTAGCACATCTATGTAACACCCATCATGTCAGGAAATAGAATAATAACAAAAAGCCAGAGCTCCTCTCATGTCCCTTCCAAAGTATTAAACACTTCCTTCCCAAGGACAGCCATTTTCCTTATTTTCTTTGAATTTTAACACCAAAGATTAGTTTTGCCTATTTTGAATTTCATAAAAATGGTGTAATAAAAGTTTATTTTTCTTTCACTCAATATTATATTTTTAAGATTAATCCACGCTGTTGTATGTAGGAGAGGTTTATTTCTTTGCATGCTACATATTTCTTCAATTGTTTAAATATAATGCAATTTATTTATCTGTTGATGGACGTTTGGGTAATTTCCCAGTTTGGGGCAATCATAGTGCTGCTGTAAATATTTTTGTTTGTTTGTTTTACACCTGTCTTTTGGTACACATAGGTACACAATTTTAGAAATAGGATTGATGGGACATAAAGTCTGCATATGATCACATTAATTGTGAGTTTCATATAGTTTTCTTAGGCCAATTATACCAATTTATCCTCCTTCCAGTAGGGTGTGATAGCTCTCATCCTTCCACGTATTTGCTAACATTATTGTCAATTTTCTAAATTTTTTAGCTGTTATGATGGCTGAGTAATGATGGCTCAAGGCAGATTTGTTTTTCATTTTATTCTATTTCCCTGATGATGGCAATTTAGATATCTTCTTATGTGAAGTACTAGTGATATTACGATACATAGTTTATCTATCATCTGTCTATATTGCTTTTTTGTCTACAGCTTCTGTTTCATAACTCCCTCCCCAAAGCAAGCCATAAAAACTAAAATTTTTCCTTCCCCACAGATAGTCATGGAAACTGTAATCTTCCTTACCTTCCTGACTGGCAGTTGGCCATACAAAAATTTTCTGACCTACTGTTGACGAGAGTAGGTTAGTGAGAGCCTTCTCATTCAGAAGGCTGCCCCATGCCCTGGTGGGAGGTGTGCTGCATAGAGAGGTTAAGAACATTTGAATAGACTGGCCATCCTGGGGTTCCCCATCCAGTCTATTAGCAGTCATGCCTACGAAGTGAAGTGTTTATAAATATCCAAAAGGACAAGGTCAGAGAACTTCTGTGTAGATGAATAAATGGAGGTTCTTGGAAGATAGTGTGCCTGGAAAGGGCATAAAAGCTCCAAGCTCCTTCCCCTATACCTTTGCCCCAAGGAGTCCCTCACTGTATTATTTGTAATATCCTTTGTAATATTCTTGTGTATGTAAGTGTTTCCCTGAGTTCTGTGAGCCACTCATGCAAATTAATCCACCATTAGATGGAGAGGTTGTGAAAATCCTGAATTATAGCTGAGGAGTCAGAAGCTCCGAGTGCAAACAACATGGGGTTTGTGATTTGCATCTAAAATATGTGTGGAGGGGATTCTTGGTGACTGAGACCTGAACCTGTGGGATCTGATACCATCTCCAAGGAGATATATCACAACAGAATTGGATGTAGGGACACCCATCTGGTGTCTGCTGCAGCAGAATTACTTGCTTGCTGCTGGGGGGACATCCATGCACCTTTTCAGGTCACAGAAATCTTCTGTGACAATAAAGGAAAAACAAGTAGTTTGGTTTTCCTTAAAATGCAATATTTGTTCAAGTTTTTTGCTCATTTTTTGATTGGGTGGTATGTCCTTTTCTTACTGATCTATAGAAATTTTTCATGTAGCCTAGCCTGTACAAATATCCAATCAATTCAATTACCACTTGTGGGAAAGATTAGGTAAAAATTTCTATAGGTAATTTGAGTTCTGGATAATTGTGTCTTCCATTAATGGAATTGTGGATTCACCTCTGACATGTACTTAGGTTAAGATATGTTACTTTATTCATTATTTTTATTTTTTGCAATACTTTGGGGTTGAACCCAGGGTCGTGCTCATACTTTACAAGTGCTCTACCACTGGGCCGCCCTGTTAGCTCACTTTGAAAAATTTTATTTTGAGACAGGTTCTTGCTAAATTACAGAGGCTGCCTCTGGCCTCAAATTTGTGATCCTCCTGCCTATACTTCCTAAATTGCTGGGATTACAGATGTGTGCCACCATGCCCAGCTCAGCATGTTACTTTAATAGAAACAGAGATTGAGAATATTAGAAGCTCTAGAAGGGGTGGAGCTGGGGTTTCGCTCAGTTGGTAAACTGCTGCTCTGCGCTCTTTAAGGCCCTAGAATTGATCCCTAGCACCACAAAAAACGGGAGAAGGAAGTGGCAATCCACTCCCAAAACAATCTTGAAACAAACAGCCATTGAAAACACTATGACAGTTGCTGTGACTTGGCCCCAACTTCATGGCACTTAACAGCAACAATAATAGCTAGAAGGGGTAGTATCCTTCAGGTTGTTTCTCATTCCTAGGGTATCATTTTTTCTTGTCCAGATTTGGAACCTCTCACTTTTGACAGACTCTGATCTATAATTTTTTCCTCCTAGTCTTTGAGTCTGCCAAAAGTTCTGTTCATTTTCTTTACCTCTCAGCTACTATTTTCAAATCAGGAAATGCTTTGAGTGGAAAAGTGTCAGGTTCATATTTCTGTTTCCTTCATCTTTGGAATCTTAGTCTACTAAACTTTACTTCCTTGGCAGCTTACAAATGATGCTTAACACACAGATTTCATTTTATTATTTTGCTTAAAATTTTCTGCATTATGCAAAGAAGAATTCTTTCAAAACAAATTAGTCTGCATGGTCTGAAATGAAGCTTTGGGAATGTAATTTAAGACTTCTAGCCGGGAGCAGTGGCGCACGCCTGTAATCCCAGCAGCTGGGGAGGCAGAGGCCGGAGGATCCCAAGTTCGAGACCAGAGGCAGTCTGTGTAATTTAGCGAAACCCTGTCTCAAAAAGTGAAAAAATGGGCTGGGGGTACAGCTCAGTGGTCCAGCACTTGCAGAGCATGCAAGCACAAGGCCCTGGGTTCAATACCTAGTAACACACACACACACACACACACACACACACACACACACACACACACACAGAGACTTCTAATGGCTATTTAACTTCCTAACAGATTATTGTTGTTAGGTGTCATCGAGACAGGTCTGACTCATAGTGATCATATATACAACAGAATAAAACACACCCTAACACTGTGCCATGCCCAGTACTATGTCAGTGCTTCTCTGTTATTCATAGAGTTTTCAATGGCTGATTGTTTAGGAATTGTTTTGGGAGTGGGCTGCCATGTCCTTCTATTTTTTTTTCCATACTGGGGGTTGAACCCAGGGCCTTGCGCCTGCATGCTTTGCAAGTGCTGGACCACTGAGCTGAGCCCCCAACCCATGGTTTTACTTTTTGAGACAGGGTCTCACTAAATTACGCAGACTGCGTCTGGTCTCAAACTTGCAATCCTCCTGCCTCCACCTCCCAAGCCACTGGGATTACAGGTGTGCGCTGCCACCGTGCCCGGCTTGTGTCCTATTTTTGAGGAGCTGGGGATGGAACCCAGGGAGCAAGCACTCTACCAACTGAGCTAAACCCCATCTCCTAAAAGATATGGAAACTCAATAAATTCCTCTCTCTCTTTTTGTGATATGGAATAAAATATCTATTTAATTTAATAATTAAAAGTACTTAATGATTCCCCCAAAGCTATTTTAATAGAGGTTATGTGGAATTAGCCCATAATAGGTCAGTGGAATAAATACAGTTGGGTCAGAGAAGGGAGTCTTTATGTACCGTTCCAACAAGAACCTACAAGTAAACTCTAACTATCATTCCAGGTAATACAGGTGGTAGAGGTCATCTGTATTTGTAACAGTGGTGCTTAGACACTAATCACAATATCTGCTCTGGTATATAATTGTATAAAGACACCTATGGCTCTTAGCCTGGATTTAGAATGGCAGAAATACCATGGTATCCTTTAAGATTTTGAATTCTCCCCTTATTACATTGCCCTTTGGTATTTATTAAGAGACACTGTAGCACATTTTTAAAGCTGCAGCTATGTGGCTAAGGAGAAGCCAGAGGTAAGTTGTGTTTCCTTGCTTAATCTACCCAAAATAATAATCAATTTGGTTTATATCTTTCTGTTCTCTCTCTGAATCTTTGTACTTACATTCAAGGTTTAAATGTATTTAGGTACAGGGTATGATGATGGGTAAGTAGGGAATTAGGTTCTGGCTTTGATTGGTAGTACCTTAATGCTTTCATCCCTTGCATTATTCAAGATAAGAAAAGTTATGCCAAAAATAGTAGGGATTATGAATCCATATATTTCTCAAGGATTTTTCATAGGTGATATTTTCAAACACTGAAGAAAAGAAATTGCTACATTTTACTTTTACAGCTGTTAGTAATACTGTACAATTCAAAAATATATAATATACAAAAATTACAGGTTTCTGAAAATGTGACTTGCAGATAATCTGTAAAAGGGTCTGTAGACACATAATCAATATTTATATTTGTGGTTCTTGACCTAAATCTGAGTCTGAAGCTCTGGAATGGGGCCTGAGAATTGGCATTTTAATAAGTTTCCTGTGAAAACATGATTGACAGATACACTGGTAAATATTTATGCTGAGAAGTTTTGTCTTATATATTACTTCAAAGAGCCTTCTGTAGTAGGTTTGGTTATCTGCAATTTCCCAGTGAAGAAATAGACAGAGAGCTGAACCACTGGAACAAAATCATATGCAAATGGAGCTGAGATGCCACCCAGTTCTCCTGATTCCAGTTTCAATGTTTATCTCATTATATCATGCTCATTCTCTGCAAAGAATCTGTATCTCAGAAAAGAGAATTTGTACACATGTAGGTTTCTAAATCTAACACTTGCAATTTGATGGCAATTATTGATACAGTCTATTGCAGCAACTTCCAGCACACCCACTGGGCTTCTTATTCTCAGAGTGCCCAGTTTTGTCAAGAATCTTCAGAGCTCATTTACAGGATCTGTATAGAAAAGCCAGGCTATGAAGAAAGCATGTTTAGCAGCCATACACGAGGGTCACTAGGCACAGAGATGCTGCCACTGCTGGAACACACAGAGATGACTTTTAATAGCCTTTGATAAATGACACAGCTGCAGCCACATAAAGGTGAAGCTTATCAGATCTACCCCAGAACTGCTCTCTGTAACACACAAAGTGGCATTTTCCTACCTGAGATCTTCAGCCTTTTTTTTAAAGCCAGCAAACAAATTACAGGTAAGGATTTCTACTAATTTACTGAGCTATCAGGTATTTAGGGTACTTGGTTTTGGTGTTGTTTGTTCTTTCAAGCAAACATGGAAGGCAACAACTATGGCTGTTACTGCTATTGATTGCTTACTATATGCCACAAGCTCAGACTAGACTTTTAAAACAACTATCTTACTTTACTCATTGCAGGAAGCTTATGATTTGATTTCAGATAAAAAAAAACTAAAAGCCAGAGAAGTTAAGTAACCAGTCACCTTGACTGCTAAATCCTTGTCTCTCTGAATCGAGAACTCAGTAACTTAATCATTTTAATACATTTTTTATCAATACATTGAGGCTGTGTTTTATAAAATGTAGATATATCATAATTTCAAGCAAGTAAAGAGAAAAGACCATGGAAACATTTTTTTTCCCTTTTTTCCTATTGTGTGAATTTTTTTCCAGGAAGACAGTACCAAAATAATACTATTCTCACCCTAACTTGCAAGCGATTAGGGGTGGGAACAAGGGAAATTGATTAGTAATTCTTTCCATCTTATATCCCTGAAGGTAATAATAGTTTTAAATCAGACTAAAGAGGCTTGGTGACCAGTAATTGGACTGAACATCCATTAGACAAGCTCTGTAGTAGGACAGTTAGGGACACACACACACACACACACACACACACACACACACACACGCAGTAGAAAAGGCAAGGAACATGAGACGTCTAAAGAGAAAGTGCAGTTTTGTGAGTGTGTACTGATGATTTCAGAACAAAAAGAACATAAGGAAACTGGGCCCTGCCGAGCTGAACTTACCTCTCAAGCATGTGAAGTTCAAAGAACAGAGAAATGCAATGAATATAGTCCAGACAACAATGGCAGCGACATGAAAAGCATTCTCTTGGGAATTTTACAAACCTGTACTAGTAGTCAACGACATATTTTCAGAGGACATTAGTTATAATTTAGGACCTATATCCCCTAAGTGGCTCAGACTCAGAGATGCTGAACAAATTTACAGCTTTGCTGAGCAGCAAGATGCTTTATTCTTTCATAGTATTATTATATAAAATTGTCTATTTGACAATAATGTTGCTATCCATACCTTTTCTTTTTTCTTCAGTCTACCATGATTAATGTATTGTTTTTCCTCAGGTAACTATTTTATGCAATTATGTTTATTTACATTCTTTTCACATTAAATTTGAGATACATTTTTCACAGTTTTTTTTTAATTTGTCAATATTTCCACATTAATTTGAAACAGTAAGGCCAGTGAGTTTATATTCTAACCATTGAAAAGCCCCAAATAAGCAATCTAGAGAATAAAATTTTTAAAAATAAAAATGGATACAGCATTTCATATTGACACTTGGCCATTCCTACTGGAGATTTTGTCCTTCAGAAAAAGAAGTCGAAGAAAAATAAATTAATCATTATTAGCAAGTATTTCTTGATACACAGAGGAACAATTTCTCTTTGAGGTATTTGCATTAAATGTTGAGGATACTAGATATGTGTATTTTTTACATGTTTATTTGAATTCTGTCCAGGAAATTTGGTTGTTGATCAATAGTAGCTGGGTTAGTTGTAAGAGTAGGATTCATGTTAAGACAAGTGTCTAGTATCATTATAATGGAAACCAAGAAGGTAGATTCCAAGTACACAGTGTCCCTTAAAGAACATTTCAAAACAAGGTCCTTGCCATTAAGTGGAGAGTAAGTAGTCAAAGGTCATTGGTACCTTGGAGAGCTCCCAATAACCTCTAACTTTGATATTTTTAAAGTCCTAATGAGAGTTTTTGTCCTCCTAGCTTGAGGCATCCATGATTAGTTCTATCATCTTCTGGAATTAATATAGTTAATGCCACTCTACTCTAGCTTTTGTGCCTCAACAATTGTTCAACATCCCAGAATTTAGTAGATAAAACAAACAAACAAACAAACAAACAAACAAAACAACTTCATTTGTTCACAGTTTGGTGGATTGGCTGGACGATTTTTCTTGCATGGGTTCACTCATGGGACTGCACTTAGTTGGTAGGTAGGGTGGCTAGGGTGCTGGACTCAGCAGAGATAGCCAGAAAGCTGGGCTTCTCTTGCTTTGTGATGATTCACCTTCAAGGAGGCTAGCTTGAGTTTCTTTACCTGCAAATCAGGCAGCATTAACAGGACACTGCTCAATACTGCCAGTATTGCCACAATATCCACAAGTAAAACCACATGTATATGCTTGCCAAGTATAGAATGTGTTCATTTTGCCCCATTGGTCAAAGCAAATCATGTGGTAAAGCCTAGTGTAAACCTGGGAGGGGACTAAAGTAGGGTATAAATATCTGTGGCAGTTTCTAACAATCTATCCAAAGCAATGGTTCCTCTTCTCTGTAAGTTTAGAGGAGTGGCTTTAACTGAGCATTTTTACCCTAAAGATCCCAAATTAAGTCCTGCTTAGGAACTGACTACTATCCAAATAAAAAATACAGAGGTCCCATGGCTGTGACAAAAGTTGTCAAGGTCCTACTTTATTATTGTTGTCTCCACTCCATTCCCCTCTTTCCTCACTGACTCTCAATCTCTTACTAATTTAAAACTTGCTACAGACATCTTTTTTCCTGGTCTTCTTTGTTAGCACTTGTATCAGGGACCAATTAGAAAGGAACCAGGGAAGATGAAAGATTAACAACACTAATGTTTGTTTTGAGGTGGGTTGGCAAGTTCAAAATTCTTAGGGCAGGCCATCAGAAAGGATAGTCTGGAACTCTGGGACATGAAGTAAAATTGCTAGCCACTAGTGGAAATAGGTCTCCTTCAGAGAAGCTTTCATTCTGTTTTCTCCACCTGGATTATGTAGGATCATCTTCCTTATTTCAGGTCAAAAGCTTTGCGCAGTGGCAGTATCATAGCCAATGAGGTTTATCGGAGGCGCGATTATTGCTAATTGAAAACTTATTTCAGGTCAAATGATCATGTGATTATGAACATTAATCACTTCTATAAAACACCTCTGTGGCCATATTTAGATTGATGTTCTGTTGAAAAACCAATTTATCCAGGCTAATGCATCCCAAGAGCAGCACAGCAGTTTTCAGTACTTTCTTTACCATACAAACTTGAAATCTCTTGGGTCTTATCTGTCTGACTACTTACTACTTTTTCTTTTCCTGAAAATTATTGTTATTTTCTACACGTTCTATCCTGGATTCAGACCTTGACTCTTAATACCTCACTAATCTTACATTTCGATAATATTTTATTCTCCCAGGTGTATTGGCAAAAACTGCCTCATGTTTCTAATTCTTAGGTTACCTCACATTTTTTTCCAGTTTTCTGACACTGTGAGTTAAACTATAGCTGATTCTCTACATAAGATACCCTCTACTTAAATACCTGACATAGTTTCTGTTTTCTTACAAGACTCTCACTAATGCTGAAAGCAATGCATAGTGTAACACCTAGTTCATTATAGAAACTCGATATATATTAGCTATTCTAAAAATGCCTGCAGCCTTACCACTGTCGTGTCTGATCCCATTGGATCTCGGAAGCTAAGCAGGGTCGGGCCTGGTTAATACTTGTATGGGAGACTGCCTGGGAACATCAGATACTGTAGGCTTGGGAGAAGAACCCAGTAACCCACTCCCCAAAATCAATTCATGTCATTGAAAACCCTGTGAGTAGCAGAGAGTCGCTATGAGTTGGATATCAAATCAAGGGCACCTAACAGCAACAACATTCCTTTACTACTTATAGAACTAACAGAAAATGTGTGACATTGGGGCTCTACTAGACTAAGTTCAGATTCAACTTTAAAAAACACAAAAAATAAATATAAAGATATAAAATGGAAAAGTCCAAAGGGGGAATACAAAGTATGTGATTTCATTTATAATTTCTTCACCAAGCGATAACCCTGTTAACATATCACACAATATTTTGCAAATATTTTTTCACACCTTTTAGATGTATAGTTTACAAAAATATACATTAAACACTATTATCTTAATATTTTCCCTTATCTTTTAAAAATCATACCTTAATAGAGAAGTCAGATTTTATACAGTCATGTCTATCCTTAGGCAGTAAGAGGTTAACCACATAAGATATGAGTTCTATTCCTCTACTAAAGTAAGATCATATATATATATATATATATATATATATATATATATATATATATATATTCTAATTCTCCTACATACAGTGTGCTATGTTAGGGATCCCCAACCCCTAGGCCACACACCATTACCAGTGTGAACAGTAGGCAAATGAGCAGAGCTTCATCTGTACTTACACAATAAATGCAATGTGCTTGAATTGTTCTGAAATAATCCCTCCTGCCCCCCATCCATGTAAAAAATGCTGCCCATGAAATCAGTCTCTGTTGCCAAAAAGGTGGGGAACTGCTGTGCTAAGTGCGTGAAAATGTAACTCCTGAGTTCCATGACAAACACCAGGCTAGACCTTCTTTACTACCTATAGCAGATTCATCTACCTGGTCTTCTTGATTTTTAGTTTTTCTTCTGCATAACTGTACACTGGGAAGGTGAGCATTAATCTAAATATAAGACTGAAGATCCATCCCTCTGACTTGCTGACTAGTTTTTCCAGTCCTTATTTTTCAAGTTGGGTCCTGGTTCTCAGATTCATTATATTGGTTTACACAGTTTTCCCTAACTGTGACTTTAGTACCTCAATGATGCCTCAAATATCATTTACCCAGAAGACTTAGATGATGTACAGCCCCATATCCCATAGATCACATCCTTTATAAAATCACATTAGACAAATTACACTTGAGTTCATTAGGCCTCTCTCTTTTTCCTTATCTTTAGAGTTTTGTATAATAAAGTTCCTGATGGGGTGCCTAGTTAATTTTTGAGCTCTTGGTGATTAATGTCAGCCCCTAGCTTATTCCCTATTCCTAGTGAAGCTTCCAAGCTTGTATATGAACATTATATATACAACAATTAGAAGTTTTCACAAAAACATCAAGATATCCCTTGACAAAATTAAGGATGGAATCCATCCTTATTTCCTTCTTGACTTTAGATCTCCCAGGCCTTCTTGAACTCTGTGAAGACAGAAGATGGTAAGGATTACATGAACACTGAAAATTATGTCTCATTAATTACCAATGCTTGTGTTTAAATTTTAACATCCATGTAAAACCTATTCTCTATTACTAAAAAAACTTTCATTTTCTGTTTCTATATTTTATTTCATTTATTTTTCTGATGCCCTGAAATTTTTAGAGTGGTTATTTGAAATGAAAGAAAATCTTTTGAAATTTTTATAAAGCTAAAAAGGTCTTAATATTTTTTATATCTACTTTGCTATACATTGGCTAGTGTTTATATGCCTTCTTAAAATTATATAGTCATTGCATCAGAGCTGTTTTATCAATTGAACAATATTTATTCACTCATTTAGCAAATATTTTTTCAATATCTGCTCCATACCACTCACTGTTTTAGGTTTGGGAATACAATAGGAAATAAAATTGACAAGAATGGTGCCTTCATGAAGCTGTCTTGCTATATAAGGAGAATTCAAGTAATAAATAAGGTAAGTCACAAAGGAAAAAATAAAGCAAGAAAAGAATGGAGGTTTAAATGTAAAATGTGGCAGTCAAGAAAGGCTGAATTGAGAAATTGAGATTTGAGTAATGACCTCAAGGAATTACAGGAACAAGCCATATGGATTCCAGGAGACACATTCTATGCAGAAGGAAAAAGCAAGTTCCAGAGGCACTAAAATTAATAAACGACATTTTCAAGTAAACTTTAGGTCATTATTTTTCATGTCTTGAAAGATTGTCATGAACACTTCTAGCAAAGTCCAATGAAAAGTTAAAATGAAGGTTTCTTAGATCCAAGGTCATGTTAGAGCAGGTGTTGTTGAGAGGAGCAAATATTTTGAAAGGAAAACCAACAAGATTTACTGACATACTTGGTATAGTGTGAGACAATAAAATAGGATTAATCTCAGGATTTTGATCTAAGTAACTGGAGTTACCGTTAATGGAGATAATGATGACTGTGGCGGATCAGTCTACCCTGTGGGAAGAACACGATTATGAGAACATTGATAGATGAATGGATAGAAAGAAAATGATGTACCAAAGAAAAATAAAAACATACGTTTATCATCAAGGCTGGATCCAAACGTATATTTTTAGAAAGTTGTTGTTGTTGTTAAGTGCCATGGAGTCAGTGTCCGACTCATAGTGACCCTATGTACAACAGGTGAAACACTATTGTCAGTGCTTCTCTGTTATTTATAGGGTTTTTAATGGTTAATTGCTTTTTGGGAGTGGGCTGTCCAGTCCTTCTCCAAAGCCTACAGGACCTGGTGTTCCCAGATATCTTTCATCCAAATACTAACTAGACGTGACCCTGCTTAGTTTCCAAGATCTGGCAGAATCCGATGCCACAGTGCTACAGCTGAAGGCAGTGAGGGAATACTTTGTTCTAAAGTATAAGTTAACTCAGCAATGATTATTATGTTTATTGTGTGCTCTTCATTTTACAAAATTAGATTTGAGAATGCATGAAAGTTTTGGATACTTTCATCTTTGAAAGTCAACATCGGCAAATTAATAAATTTTGTATGAAATGTTGGGAAGTTTAAAATTTTCTGAAGTCTTTTTTAGGGACCATTGTGTGCACCACAGGCTGAAATGTCTCTTCTGTGGGACAGATAGAAATGAAAAAAGTTAAGTGTATTTTAAAATTGTTGTCCAATTATGGAAATTAGTCATCAAACCACAAAAAGGTTATCAGTAGTGAAGGAGCAAAGAAATGGGTAAATGAGTGGATAGATTAATTTTAAGAGTAAATAATTGCATACATTCATACCTGTATATTTACAAAACTTCTACAAAGAAATGCACAGCTAATAGTTAAATGAGATAGAAGATAGATAAGTGCTAACAAATTAGATGGCAATTACACAAAATAGAAAAATTATACACCATGTATGTTGACCTATAAAATAGATTAATCCGCTTTAAAAAAAGAAAGTATACTCTGAAGAGCACTTGAAGTCCAACCTATTTTCCTAGCCGTGATGATTCTACTTTGGTTTTTATTATTGTTTCTGTAAAGGGAATAACTAAGGAGTAGGATAATAATATACAAGTTCTACAATCAACCCACTATTTGGTTTTGAGGTAGTGCTATAGATTGGGCCTGGAATGTTCCCCAACACCCCATGGATTAATGGCTTGATTCTCAGCTTGATACTATTGGGAAATGTTGGAACTTTATAGAGGTGGGCTGACTGGAAGGATTTTAGGTCATTGAGGTTGCATCCTTGCAAGATATGCTGGGACTCCCGTCCCCACAACGAGTACTTTCTTCCTGGCTGCCATGAAGTGAGCAGGTTTCCCGATCACATTTCTGCTATGTACTTCCTTGCCATAATCCCAAAAGCCATGGGGCAACTGGCCATAGCCTGAAACCTCCAAAACTATGAAACAAACCATTCCTGTTTTTAAGTTGATTGACTATGGTATAATGGAAAGTTGACTAATATGGAAAATTGGTACTGAGATGCAGGGTCACTGCTATGAGTATATCAGAGATGGGATTTAGAAGTCTTTGGCATTGGTTTGCAGGAGAAATTTGTAAAAGTTTGGACAATAAGGCTAGAGAAAGGCTAGAATGCTATAAGCAGAAATTAGAAGGTGATTCCAATGAGGACACAGAAGACCAAAAACTGACAGAAATGCAGACACTAACGGTTATGCTTATGAAGTTTAACATGGGAAAGAGGATGTTATTGGGAATTTGACTAAAGACCACCCATGAGACACTCTGGCAAAAATTTTAATTCATTATTTCCATGTCCAGAGACTTGTGCAAAGCTGAATTAAAGGTATGAACTAGTTTACCTGGTGGGGGAAATGTCAAGGCAGCACAGCAATCAAGAAGTCGCATGGGTATCACTGGCTGCTTTTAGCTAAAATTACTTTGAAAATCACCTGCAGCTGTACCACTGTGGCATCTGATCCTATCAGATCTCAGAAGCTAAGCAGGTTGGACCTGGTTAATACTTGGATGGGAGACCAGCTGGAATACCAGATGCTGTAGGCTTGGGAGAAGGACCTGGTAACCCACTCCCCCCAAAAAATCAGCCATTGAAAACACTATGAATAGCAAAGAAGCACTGACAATACTGTTTCACCTATTATTCACAGGGTTGCTGTGAGTCAGACAATGACTTGATGGTACCTAACAACAACAACAAATATGAAAATTGGTAGTGAAGAGGAGCCAGGTGTACAAATTTGGAAAACTTGTAGTGTAGCCAGAAAAGAACATTTATAGGTGTGTCAAGGAGGGTACAGTTGCTAAAAAGATTATCATCGTCATTAAAAAGAAAAGGCAAATTGCTCAACTTAGCAAGACCCTGTCTCAAAATAAAAAAATTAAAAAGGGGCTGGAGGTACAGCTCAGAGATAGAGCACTTACCTAGCATATGCGAGGCCCTAGGTCCTACCACACAGTAGTGCAAGAAAAAAAAAAAAAGAACCAAATGTATATGCAAAAATAATGCACTTTATATGCTGACTAAAATCCATGAGAACTTCTTTTCTGCCACATTTTAAATCATATTTCCCAAAGACTTTGCACCAGGGCAATAGAAATAATGCTTGAGGGCCTCACAGGAATGTCAAAAGCCCACCTATCATAGATTCAAACATATAAAAATGAACCTTTCATTTGTAAATAGAACCCCAGGATGCCCTGCTTATACAGGACCACCTTGTGGAATTCTTTTCCCTGGATTTATTTCCTCATGTTCAGTGATCAAAACACTCACAGGCTACTGTAGCTGTGATTCAAGCAGGTCTAGATATGACTCACACCAGCAGCAGACCTTAGCATCACCCATGTTATGCTGTTTTGCAGGCATGCAGTGTGCAGAGTTATGGGGCAACGGAGGTGTCCATCTAGATTTCTGAGGAAAGCCGGGGAATCTAGTCAGTATGTGATTCTGCAAACAATGCCCGAAAGAGCAATGCATGGAGCTATAATAGTGAAGTTGAAGTTTCACTGGATACCATAGGAAGTTAGCAATGCCAGGAATGTGGAACCTCTGCTGAGGGAAACACTACTCAGTAAGCAGAGCCAGCCCAGAGAGTGTCTATGTGGACTACAGCCAGCAAGGCCATAGAAGCAGGCCTGCCCAAGACTTTGGGAGCCTACATTCTGCCACAGTGTGTTCCAGATGCTAGACATGGAGGCCAAAGATGTTTTCTTTGCTGGGTTGCTGTCTTGCTTTGGCCCAGATCTTCCTTTTTATGCCTCCATCCCTTCCTTTTGTTTGTTTGTCTGTTTGTTTATTTATTTTTAGGTTTTAATACTATATTTTTTAATGTGATAAAATACTATGTAGTAAAAGAATGAATGCATATATTTTAATTGGATATCATATAAACTAGCTATATAATATAATATTAATATAGAAACTGTACTATATCCAAAGCTGGGATTTAGCTCAGTTGGTAGAGCACTGCTCTGCAGTCTCTGAGGTCCTGAGTTCAATTCCCAGCACCATAAAATGGGAGAAGGACGTGGCAACCCACTCCCAAGGCAATCCCAAAACAGTCAGCCATTGAAAGCCCTATGAGGGTCGCTATGAGTCGAACTTGACTCGAGGGCACCTAACAACAACAACAACATACTATATCCACATAAATAGTTTATTCTTTTACTACATAGTATTTTATAACATTACAATATAGTATTAAAACCTAAATATGAATGAATGAATGAATGAATGAATAAATAAATAAATAAATAAATGGAATAGAGGCATAGAAAGGAAGATTTGGGCCAAAGCAAGACTACAACCCAACAAAGAAAACATCCTCAGCCTCCACATCTAGCATCTGGGATACACTATAGCAGAATTTAGGCTCCCAAAAGCTTGGGCAGGCCTGCTTCTATGGCCTTGCTGGTTGTAGTCCACATGTAAAAAGTATACTATACCCTATGCCTGCAGCTGGCCTGTAGCTGTAGCCCTGTGGCATCTGATCCCGTCAGATCTTGGAAGCTAAGCAGGGTCGGGCCTGGTTAGTACCTGGATGGGAGACCGCCTGGAAACACCAGAAGCATAGGCTTGGGAGAAGGACCTGGAAACCCCCTCCCAAAAATCAATCTGCCATTGAAAACCCTATGAACAGCAGAGAAGCACTGACAATAGTGTTTCCCCTGTTGTACAGAGGGTCGCTATGAGTCAGATACCGACTTGACGGCACCTAACAACAACAACAACAATGCCTGCAGCTATATCACTGTGGCACCACATCTTGGAAGCTAAGCAGGTTCAGACCTGGCTAGTACTTGGCTGGGAGACTGCCTAAAAACACCAGGTGCTACAGGCATGGGAGAAGGACCCAGCAACCTTCTACCAAGAAACAATCAGCCACTTAAAATCCTATAAATAGTAGAGAAGCACAAGAATATACTATATCCTACATACACACATGCATATATTATGTGTACTAGATATATGCATATTATACCAGGGTACATGGGTTTTTTGAATACAGTTTAAATTCTCAACCAAATGCTAGAATACAAAGTAACGTCAAAAAATGTATTCTTCCCTTTCAGAATAGAAATATTTATCCTGTGCCTGACCAACAATAGTACGTTAGAAATATGTAGCTTCCTTTTTGATTTTCACAGGGGCTCACAGCTGAGTTTTTCTTGTATCTTGGAGGAGATTTCGGACTTAAAATTTTCAGTGATGCTGACTAGTGAAGACTTTGGAGACTCTCAGGATGGACTGAATGCATTTTGCATAATGAGAGGAACATGGGCCACTGAGGGCTAGAGTGACATGCTATAGTTTGGATCTGGAATATTCCCCAAAGGCCAGTGTGTTAAGACTTGATCATCATCATAACACTGCTGGGAGGTGGTAGAAAATATGGGGCCTAGTGGAAAGAAGCTAGGTCATGGGGGAATGCTCTTGAAGGCAATCTTTGGACCCTGGCCTCTTTCTGTCTCTCTTTGCTTCCCAGCCATCATGAGGTGAGCAACTTTGTGCTTCACCACGTGTTCCCCTCCATCATGTACTGCTTTACCACCATCCCAAAGCCATGGGCTAACTGACTGTGGACTGAAAGCTTTAAAATTATAAGTCAAAGTAAACCTTTCTTCCTTATGAGTTTATAGTCTCTGGTAATTTGTCACAGGGACACTGATTTACATAGGTAGTATGGCATAGTGAAAATAATTTGGAGTTGAAAAAAATCTCAATTTTAAATACCAGGCATGCCAAAAAAGGATACGCATTTTTAGAGATGTTATCTATATATTACTTTTTCAAGTTGAATTATGGTAGCAATGTATAAGATGATGTTCCCTCCAAAGATGGCATTAGTCAAAGGAATGCCAGCACCATCATACAATAGATAGGACAAAGAAAATGGTGGAAGCTACATTGTCATTTCAGGAACACAAGGCCATTTTGAAGTCATATTTGAAATTCAAGAGTGTTGTGGAGCTACTACAACAATGGAAGCATGCACATGCAACAGACCCTCCAACATGCCTAAGAATCATATGAATGCATGATAAGTTTGAGACCCAGGTGCTGTGTGGTGTGCACAAGGGAAGATCTGGTAGGCTTTGTACAGCAATAAGGCCTGTGTCTTCCATTATGGTAACTATTTTGAGCACCACTTGTAATTGCAGAAGTCAAATGTGATTTGCATTCATCTTTTGTTATCTGCATGCATTATTACAATTTTAATACAATTTTTCCCTTGCTTAAAGTATGTATACATTTTTTGGCATCCTCTGTATCTTCCAGCACTTGTTAAGTATGTTTCCTTGGGAAAATCTTTACCTTTCTGAGTCTGTTTCCTCATCTATTAAATAGGGATATTCTGTATACTTATTGCTGTGTGACAAATTAGTCTAAAACCCAGTGGCTTAAAACAATAATCATTGGGAGCTGGGTGTGGCGGCACCTAGCTACTTGGGAGGCTGAGGCAAGAAGATTGTGAGTTTGAGGCTATAGGCTGCCTATGTAACTTAGTGAGATTTTGTCTCAAAATAAAAAATAAAAAATGGGCTGGGGGTGCAACCCAATAGTACAACACTTGCCTAGAATTTGAGAGGCCCTGGATTCAACCCCTGGTACCAAAAAAATAATTGTGTATCCTGTGTCAGTGATTCTTAATTACAGCATGGTTCAGCTAGACATTTTCTCTCTTCTGTGAAGTGTCAACTAAGATCAGTCCTTCGAGTTCATTTGAAGATGGCCTAGTCTTGAGCATCATATATGACTTCACTCTCTGGCCTGACCCTGGATGGGGTCGGGGCTGGGATCAGCTGTGGATCGTTGACTAGAGCACCTACAAGTGGCTGCTCTAACATGGCACTCTGCTGGTAACTGGGCCTCATCATGGATCCAGACTCTGAGAGAGAGTTTTCTAAGACAAAGGAAGTATAATCTGTCAGTCTGCTAAGAGCTCAGTCTGGAAACTGGTACAGCA
This sequence comes from Pedetes capensis, assembly GCA_007922755.1. Lineage (NCBI taxonomy): Eukaryota > Metazoa > Chordata > Mammalia > Rodentia > Pedetidae > Pedetes > Pedetes capensis. The sequence continues at coordinate 48,718 of VMDO01013354.1, forward strand.
GTGCTTCTGCTATGTTCTCTTCCTCATAGCAACCACAGAGATGACCTATATTTAAGACGAGGACACAGAGACCAGGTTTTACTGCAGGAATGCCATAGAGTTTATAGCCATCCTTCATATGTGCCAGGCAATAATATTTCATACCTTATTAGAGTTATCATGAGAATTAAAAAATTATATATGAATCAAGTTTATTTGAAACATTTGAAATGTTAAGCAGGTATACTTGATGGTCTACTAGCAACTGCTGCTGCAAACTGCCATCTTTTGTGGGGCATGTTTATCTCTAATACTTCATAAAAATTGCTTACAGTTATCATAGAACATTTAGTCATTCTCAGGGACTCCAAGAATACTTTCTTTTCCTGGATTTTAATGACAGATCAGTTCATAGGCATTTGAAACCTTGACTTCTCATTCAATTAAAGACTTTTGTTTTCTTATATTCGCTAGTGAGTATGGGATTCCACCCTTATTTTCACCTGACATTTTCTCTACCTTATAATTGCTTTGGGACACAATGAGAGGAAGGAAAGTTATGGGGATAAGGGAGTCTTACTTGAAATCTTGTGGTGTAGTGGATATCCAAAGCCATTTATGGTGTGTCTCTTTGTGCATCTTTGACTTCAGTTCCTTGATGCAGGTGATAATTTCCAGCTGGTTACATCTAACCCCTTTCAGCTTTTCCCTCTAGCACTTCTAGCTTCTTTATGCCAAAGTCTCTTTTGTTTTAAAAGAAGATTAGCATGGAGTCATTTCCAAGACAGCTTACAGCTGTCTCCTTTCTGGCACATAGAAATAACACAAGTCTCTTTCACCAGCCAGATTGTGGAAGGGTGGCTTGTTTCAGCAAATATATCATTCTGCTACTATAGACTACTTTGTTGTTGTTGTTGTTGGGTGCCATTGAGTCAGGTCTGACTCAGAGTAACCCTATGTACAACAGAATGAAACACTCTCCGACACTGTGACATGCCTGGCAATATTGTCAGTGTTTCTCTACTATTCATAGGATTTTCAATGGTGGATTGTTTCAGGAGTGGATTGCCAGGTCCTGCTGCCATACACTACTTTAGCTAGTTAAATCTGCTAATCTTCAGACTTCATAGACAGGAATCAGATACTTGTCTTTACATCTTCCTCAAATGCCAGGAGATGCTTATCAAATCAGGCTCTCCACACTCCAAAACTCTGTTTTCCTCCCAGGTGAGAGTGAAAGGACCTCTTTTCATTTCCTTTATTTTACAGTGGTTGACACAGAACAGGGTAATGAGGACATAATGACAATTTCTGCAAAGCTACCCTCATCACTGCTTTCTGTAGTTATTCATTCATCTCTTTCCTTTTTTATACTTCAGGTTGATGATGAGCTAAGAATTTCAGGATCTTTTTTTAGAATCTTTAAAGAATACTCTGTGTTACAGGCTAAATGTTCACGTCCCCTTAAAACTCCTATGTTGAAATCTTAACTCTTGTGATATCTCTAAGAGATGGGGCCTTTAGGAGATCATTATGTCATGAGGGCAGAGCCCATCAGACTTCAGCAAGTACTTTCTGCTTTCTACAGTATATTGTGTGAGAGGTGAGTGTATAACAAGAATTTGGTAGTGTGTAACACAGAAGAGTGTTGAAACATAAAGATGTCTTATTGATGACAAAGGTGCACCTGACTCAAGTCATGATATTTTTAGCTGCATCATATGGTTGAGAAATCTGGACAAGTAATAAGGGAGACAGGAGAAGAATTGATATTTTTGAATGATGGTGCTGGTGGTGCTGGAGATGAATATTGAATATACCTTGGACTGCCAAAAGAACCAACAGATCCATCCTAGAAGACGTATAACCAGAGTGTTCCTTGGACACAAGGATGGCTAGACTGTGTCTTATGTGTTTTGAACATGTTGTGAAGAGAAACAAATCCCTAGTGAAAAACATCATGTTTGGGAGAGTGGTAGATCAGCAAAAAACAAGGAAGATCCTCAACTACATGGATTGACATAGTGACTACAACAACGGGCTTAAACAATAAAATGTCATGTGCCTGGCATAGTGCCAGGTAGTGTTTCTTCTGTTGTATGTAGGGTTGCTATGAGTCATACCCAACTTGAAGGCACCTAACAACAGCAAGATGGAAGAGTGTATTCATTAGACAATGGATTTGCTGGCAGCTTGATCTTAGACTTCCTAACTTCCATAATTGTAAGAAATAAATATTTATTGTTTAAAGTAGCCATCCTATAGTATTTTCTTATAGCAGGCTTAACTGATAGCATTCTGCCTAAGTGACCTGATACTTTGGCTTTTTAAAAACATGACAACAAAATTTGGGTGTACATTACTAGGAAAGTCTATAATCCCTTGAATATGGGTAGGCTTCAATCAATAGAATCTGGTGGAAATAACACTGTGACTTTTGGTGATAGGTAATAAAAGGTGGTGCATGCAGCCTCTGTCTTATTTTCTGAAACACACTGGAATCCCTAAGTCATTGTATAAGGAGAACAGATACCGTGCAGTAACCATACTGTGGGGAAAACAAACCAAATAGAGAAGGCACATGTAGAAACTCCAGTTGTCAGTTCTAGATTTTGCATTCTTCTCTCTCAAGGACTAGATATATGTGTGAATGACCTAACATGATTTGGGGCCAGTTTTTTTCAACCTTGGAGTCAGCTGAAGCATCAAATATTGTACTCAAATTCCTCACCCATAGAATTTTCCAACATAATAAATACTATGTTTTTTCTTGATTTTTTGAGACAAAGTCTCACTGGGTAGGCTGGCCTCAAATTCACTATCCTCCTACCTTTCGAGTGCTCTGATTACAGGTATGCGCCACCACATCCAGCATAAATGTTTGTCTTAAGCTTTAAAGTTTTGGTTTAATTTTTTATTCAGTAGAAACTAGAACCCATTATATTCTCCTGGCCACATGATAGCTTTGGAATCACAACTGAAGTTGAAGAAGAAAGGACTCCCATGAATGTAGTATTACATAAAGAACCAGCAACATAACATACACTCAAAAGATAGATGTTATTATTCTTACTTATAAAAGTACAATAAAGAAAAAATATATTTACTTTTCTTTGTGATAGGATCGAGGGGCTTCAAGACTACTTTTCTAAAATATGTCAGCAGGGCTAAGAAAAGGGTACCCAGCAAGTCTGTACCATTCTATGTTTTGCTAAAAACTTACTTATCAGCAGGTCAACATACTACACCTTTCATGGTGTGATCTGTACTATGACAAAGGATCAGTAATTTCATTGTGCAGTTTGTCAAATGCAGAAACAGTACATGAGAGAAAACTATAGAACTGCATCTAAAATAAATAGAGGAAAACCTCATTAGATAAGAAACCAAAATGCCAAAAGTAAAGAAAACATTTGAACAGCATTTCTTCCCACCCACAACTTCTAACTCACATTGAATCTGAAGAATCACGAACTCAAGGCAAGCTCTATGGAGACCAGGGTGGTCCTTGATGAGAGTTTCTCATCTTCATGTCTGATAACAGAAACTTACCTGTGTCAAGGGGACCAATCCCTATAAGGAATTCAACTTGCTTTGGAAGTGAATTTGCTCCTGACAAGTTGCAAGCAGCTGGAAATTTTGCAAGTGTTAAGTATAAATAAATATTTTTAATAAAATGAATTTTGGCAGTTTGATGGACTCCTATTTTTATACGTTATAATCTGAATTCTAATGTCATTCACCATATTTCAGAGGATGTCTGTACATGAGTCTGCTTATCCTCTTGCCTAACCCTGAAAGAGCTCCTTATACAATACTGATATCAATATGTTGGTCCTATATTAACCACATCCATTTGTCTGTCAGCTTCCATGTTGCTGTGAGGCTGAAGGCTATGCAACTGGTATTTCAGATACTGGTAGGGCCACCCATGTTGGGCAGGTTTCAGCTGAGTATCCAGACTAAGACAAAGTAGGGAGAAGGACCTGGCAGGCCATCCCCAACATAATTAGCCTTTGAAACTCCTATGAATAGCAGAGAAGCACTGTCAAATATAGTGCCAGTGAATAAGTCCTCCAGACTGGAAAGCATTCAAGAAACAACTGGGGAGGAGTTGCTTTCTCAAAGTAGAGTCAATTTTAAGGACAGAAATGGAGTAAAGCCCTTGGGATCTCCTTTTGCTAGTGTGGCATGACTCAAAATGGGAAGAAACATAATGGCTGCCACAATGGGCTCAATCATAAAAAGATTGTGTGCATTGTACAGTGTTGGGTAGTGTTTTGCTCTATTGTACGCAGGGTCTCTAGGAGTTTTACCTGAGTGGATGGCACCTAAAAAGAACAAACAACATATTAACCAAGGTTAAATTCCATTTAAATTAAATTCCATTCAAAAGATTAACTAGGGAAAATATTGTTATTGTTCCATCTTGGGCCTAACATCCATTTTTGCATTAATCAATTAGACATAAAATTGCTACTGAGGACCACAATGATGACTGTGTAAGTGGTCTTTCAGTATAAGCCCAGGAGACAAGCAAATATCCACTATAAGAAGCAAGAAAGGATAAAAATATAGCCTGTTGAGTAGAGAGTGCTTGTCAGCAGTGAGTATGGGAAATGGAGCCAACCCAGAGAGTAGAGCACAGGTGAGTGTTACAGAGAGAATCCTGATGCCATTTAAGTCTCATTTCCCTTTTTTCATTTCCCCTCTTTCCTTTCTTTCTTAAGGCCAAAGAGCTTCCTGAACTCTGAATTCTTGAGATGTTAAAGCTAAGAACAATGCATTTTTATATCTTATTCCAAAAGTATCCAAACTAAAGCATTCACAGCATTATCTTTTAATAGTGCCTCTTTATACTCTGAAATAGAGGAGAGAAATCTCCTAGATCCCTGAGTTTGATATTCCCTTTCCTCTTCCACGTGTTGTTCTCTCTGTCTTCTCCCTTCTTCCCTCTCCTGTGATCTCTGGCTTATGCATGCCCTTACTGTAAATCTTGGCTTAGAAATCATTTATTTTGGAAGCTATTTTCAACATTTAATGTTAGGAACTTCCTTTTATATCAAGGGGCTGGAGTTCCTGCCAAACGTCCCATATTCTAGTATATACTCTGTCACAGAGGTTATTTCATTAGTTTGCCTGTGTTTTCCAATAGACTCTAAGCTCTTTAAGGTATGGAGATCTGGGTTCTTGCTCATCATATCTCCAGCTCCTATAATACTTATCTGACACAAGCAAATAATCAGTAGCAATCCCTCAAGTACATGTATTGTTGTTGTTGTTGTTGTTGTTGTTAGGTATCCGACTCATAGCGACCCTGCGTACAACAGGGAAAACACTATGTCAGTGCTTCTCTGCTGTTCATAGGATTTTCAATGTAGATTGATTTTTGGGAGTGGGTTTCCAGGTCCTTCTCCCAAGCCTGCAGCACCTGGTGTTCCCAGGTGGTCTCCCATTCAAGTACTAACCAGGCTGGACCTTGCTTAACTTCGGAGATCTGATGGGATCGGATGCCACAGGGCTACGGCTGGAGGCTCAAGTACATGTATAGATTTATTTAAAACAGTGTTTATTCTACATCAGCATTGTATAAATCACATTGATTATAAGAAAAATGTAGGCAATAAAATTATAAAGCAGAGCATTTTTTTTCATTTAAATAGTCTATGTTTTTGTGTTTTACTGAGCTTGATTTCCTTCCTCTAATTGCAGATTTTTTTTCTTTCCTTAATATCCTTTACCTGTTTTAAGTTCTGGAGGTTGGATCTAGGTTCTTGCACATACTAAGCAAGTGTTCCATCACTGAGCCATATGCCTAAGCCTGCCAACCTTTTTTTCTTTCCTTTTTTTTTTTTTTTTTTTGGCAGTACTGGGGGTTGAACCCAAGGCTTTGCGCTTGCATGCTTTGCAAGAGCTGTACCACTGAGCTGCACCTTCAGCCCATTTTTTTACTTCCCTAGCCCCTTTTTAAAATTTTATTTTGACACAGTGTCTCACCATGTTGTACAAACTGTCTCTGGTCTCAAATTCACAATCTTTCTGCCTTAGACTTCCAAGTCTCTGGAATTATAGGAGTATGCCACCATGCCAAGCTTAGTCTGTCTGTTTTGAAATTTTTGTCATACTTGAGACATTTTCCCACTCTTTTCCAGAAAAACTCAACAATTATTTATCCTATTTCTTCATATTGTTCTTGGGACAGGCTACTCATTGACACATTAGCACATTAGCCATCTCTAGCATGCCAATGAGCTTTCCTGTTCCACTAAGTTCATGTGCCCAATAATAATAATGTTCTGAAGGAAAGTTGTCAAAAAATATGGCTTACATCATAAGAAATTTATGTAGTAGGAAATGTAATATTTTTAAACAGGTAAGACCCAGTATTCTTCAAATCAAATAAAAAAAATACTCATCCTTTTTCAGAGTTCACCCTACTTATACATAATTACCAAGTGTATTTCATATACATAAGGAAATAATCAATTATTCTTTGGTTTTTAAGCTTGCAAGAATTAGCATCTTTGATGCTCAAGCACAAGAATATTCAACATAAATATTTATGATGACAATAAATAATAAGGGCTGAATCATCCTTCCATCCTGATTCTACTGTATTTAGTGAATTGCCCTTTCTTCATAATATCCTCTAGTAGATACTACACTCAATGAAATATAAGGTTGGAAAGAGACAGGCCATCTCTAGCATGATACACTTAGCTGAAGAGATATGAATAATTTTAAAAGCTCTCAGAAAAGTTTATATTCTTCAATCTATTTACTAACTTTTTGAGAATTTTCTCTGGTGCATTTTAAGGTTATCTCTGCTGTACTTATTCATACTCCTTTATAGCACTTTACATTTTGAGTAACAATTTCTTTTTCTGTTTATGTCTCCCATGGACTTGTTGTATACTCAAGGACTTCCTCTTGGTTGTATTTATTTTGTATATCCAGTGCCTGGTACTCCTTAGCACTCAATAAGGCTTCATGGTAAAATACAGGAAATGCACTCTCCATATTATTATTTATATGGTTTCTTTAATTGAATGTAAAGAAAGTCTAGAAGTAAAGTGATACTTATCATTTCCCCTTAACTTGTATCCTTCTGAAGATGCATTATATATATCCAGAAAGAAATAAGCAAGTACGCTTCATTTGTTTATGTTAAGGAACAAAGGCCAATAATGTGACTTTCTCACTTACTTGCCCATTTGTGTATATGCTTACTGTTGTAGTTTTACTTCATTCTTTTGGGCCTCCCCAGAGACCACTATTAACAATTATGCACATATGAAAATATCTTAATTAAGAAAGGTGTTTCTGTAAGATTCAAAATTATTAAACCCTTATGGAGGTCTGAAATTTCAAATTCTTGAACTTTTTCCCTTATGTAACCATTTTCTGTTCATTTATGTTTACACTTTCAACTTACCATATTCATTTTAAATTCCATGGGTTTTCTCTACATTTTGTGTGGCTTTTAATTTGAATTGCTAAATAAATAAGCTGCTATAAACTCTTAATTATATCCCAAAGGCCTATTTGTTCACTTACCTATTTGTTCATTCACTTCTTAAGCATTTATTAAATACTTATTTTCTAATAGGCACTGGTGTTAGAGATATAAATACCAAGAAGGCAGTCAAGATAAAGACTTGAAAAGTAAATAAGTGCACTGCAATATTAAATATTTTCAGAAAAAATTTTAGTCAGAAGCTAAAAAATAAAAAATGAACTTATGAGCTTTGAGTGGCCCATTCTGGATTGTGTGACCATTCAGAACCAAGGGGCTGTGTTGGTGGCAGCAAGTGGAGAAGTCTCTCACCAGCCTAATCTGGGTTATAAATCACACCCTATCAATTAACTGCAGCCATGGATAGTGTCAGTGTTGTGCACAATGGAAAATTTTAAGGTAATCATATAAATAGGTAAAAGATAACCACTAGTAAATGGGCTGGGATTTAGCTCAGTTGGTAGAGTGCTGCGCTGCAGTCTCTGAGGTCCTGAGTTCAATTCCCAGCACCACAAAAATGGGAGAAGGGCCTGGCAATCCACTCCCAAGGCAATCCCGAAACAATCAGCCATTGAAAACCCTGTGAGGGTCACTATGAGTCAGATACAGGCTCAGACCGCCCCTAGCAACAACAACAACAACAGGAAATGGGTATGGGTGGAAAAATATATTTTCCTAGCATAGTTTTTCATGATAACAGTTTTACATGGTAAAGAGAGTAGTTCAGGATGAATTCACATTAGAGGGACAGTCAGTGGCCAGAGAATCGATTTCTTCTGTTGTCTTCAATGTAGGCTAACTAGTTTAAAAAATTTTTAAAATTAAGAACTTTTCCTAGGATTAAAAATTTACATGAAAGTCCAATACATAGAATGAGTAATAGATTGGTTGGCTTGGTTTGCTGTGACTGAAGGCAGAAGTTCCAGAGTTGGAACTTGTTCAATTTGCTCTTGCCACCTCATTGTATTCCATAGAATATTTTGGGAACTACTGCTATCAGTGATCTGATGTTTTAGCTAGGGGCCCACATTTTATTTTTAGAACAGAACTCTTAAACAGCATGGTTGACAAGCTTGAGACTCAAAAAGAAGGGATTAGTTAGGAGACACTTTTAGTAATCCAACTGAATGAAAAACAGGTCTTCAAAAGCTGAGTGGAGAGAAGAAAACATTACAACATAGTTCCTTGGAAATAGCAATTACCTAAGATTCAAATACCTCTGTTCATAGTGATACATGCTGCAACAGGGATGAGACTTAAAAACATGTTGAAGAAAAGAAGCCAGACACAAAAATGTACATACCCTATTATATCATTTATACAAAATTTAAGAAAAGATATACTAATCACTATAGACAGAAAGAGCCTGCAGCCGTAGCCCTGTGGCATCCAATCCCGTTAGATTTCAGATGCTAAGCAGGGTCAGGCCTGGTTAGTACTTGGATGAGAGACTGCCTGGGAACACCAGGTGCTGTAGGCTTGGGAGAAGGACCTGGTAACCCACTCCCCCAAATCAATCTGCCATTGAAAACCCTATGAATAGCAGAGAAACACTGACAAAAGTGTTTTGCCTGTTGTACATAGGGTCATTATGAGTCGGATACCAACTCCATGGCACCTAACAACAATAGACAGAAAACAAATCAATGACTTGTAAGGCTGTGTGTGGGAGGTGATGAGAGGATTGGTTGCAAAAGGGCACAAAGGAACTTGCTGAGTGATTTAAATAATGTAAATCTTGATTGTGGTTGTGGGGCTGGGGCTGCAGCTCAGTGACAGAGTACTTGCAAAATATGCACAAGGCCCTGGGGCAAACCCCCATTACCACATACACACACAGGCACACACACACACACACCAAATCGTGTACTTCAAATTAATGATTATACCTCCAAAAACCGATTTAAAAGGTAAAAAAAATCCTCAATTCAGACTTCAATCTGCTATTAAGTTAGTGTGTTGTTGACCTTGCACACTGAACCTCAGTTTCTACAACTACATCATGGGAATAGTGAATAATACTTGCCCAACATATGTAATAAATTTGTTCAGAAAATAAGGTCAAATAGATGATGCATACAAAACAGTTTTTAAAATGCATGCTATTAGATGTTATTTCATAAAAAATGTAGAATGGGATGATATTTCATTCTGGCAGATGGTCTGGGATTGAGTAAATTTTTAAGAGCTGTTTAAATGTTTTCCAACACAGCCCAAGTTATAACTCTTTGCTCTTGGTTCAAAATTCCATCAGAATTATGTGGACTGATTTCTTTTACGGAGATAAAATGAAGTGGCAAAAATGTCACTTATTCATTTTTCTCAAATCTGGCTACAGGAAAAAATTATGAAAAGGTGCAACTCACATATTATTCTTCTTAAAAATAAT